>LQNS02277100.1:5597313-5618380 GCA_001587735.2 Parhyale hawaiensis
TCAACAACATAGCATCATCTGCAAAATACAGACATGGTATATAGAAGTCTCCACTTCGGTACCCAAGACCAGAATCAGTGATTGACTTTATTATCAGGTTCAAGACCATAAGGAACAGCTGAGGTGAGCCAATACATCCCTGTCTGATCCCACTCGTCACCTCCACCTCACACACTTTCTGACCATTCATATACGAGGATGTTGTGTCCCCACAGTACACATCACAAATAATATCTATCAGGCTTGGGTCACACTTGTATTTCTTCAACACCCAGATGAGCTCTGTCCTATATACTGAATCAAAAGCCTTTGAATTGTCTATGGCAGCGATAACAAGAGGCACCCTCCTCTTCCTACTACTTTCAATACAATGCACAAGCATGAGGACATTATCCTCAACAGTTCTCCCCTTACTAAAACCAGCCTGATAGTCACAGCCCTGATCGTTAGCTGTAAGATGCTCGATAATCCTGTTCTTAAGGAGGCTCATAAATAACTTGTATGAAACGTCAGTTAAAGCGATTGGCCGGAAGTCTTTTACCTCTGGCTTTCAGCACTTAGGGATTAGGGTTGTTCTTGATTTTTCCAAGCCACAGGCACTGTACCACTCTGGATTACATTGTTGAAATCCCACACGAAGTGGGTAAGAAAGCATTTGCTCTCACAAGCCCACTTGAGCATTTCCACCCGCACACCATCCGGCCCCGGCTGCTTCCCATTCCTTATCCCCCCAAGACAGCCCACTATTTCCTCTCCTGTAAAGAAAATCCCTCTCATTTTCTCCAATGGGTCATCACTGACCACTATACAAGCCGTTGCGTCGAAATGCTCCCGCAGTGCACGAGGCATGAGGACAACATCCCCATCTCCCCGACTCACATCCGCCACCACATCTCTGACATAGTCCCCAACCCCCATGCTACCAAAAATATGATGGAGCAGCTTTGCTTCAGCATCTGCGTAAGACAAAACAACCTTATCATCACTATCCTGATCATAATCCTCCTCATACTTTGCCCTCTCACAGTTGCCCCACTCCACCCCCACCATATTGGGGTTCTTGTGGTAGATCTCCCTCCAGAATGCTGCCAATCTCCAGGCCACATCCCCCTCCGGAATCACAACTCCAGCCTCATCATATACCTGAACGTTCCTTGCTTGATCTGGCTGTCCCCTCAACCTATTAATGTTTTGCCACAACTCTCGCCCTGAGTTAATTGTGGCTCCGCCTAATTTTATCTGCAATCTTGCGCTCATGGAAAGCCATGGCATCACGGACCATCCCCTGTTCTTTATACTTCTGCTTCCTATACATCTGCCGACATCTAGCTCTCTCCTCCTCCGACCCTGCATTCCTCTGGCTCCGGTTATAGACCCTCCTCAGCTTTATCTCCCTCCGAATATCTTCATTGAACCATACTGGTTCAGGTCTCTTAGCTCTGCCACGCAAATCCCTAATGAATGTCCTCATTAGTACCTTATTTGTACTATCACGTAAAACCTCCAAAAGCTGCTCGACCCTCAGTCTTCTATTTTCAGGTAGACTACCGTCTAGCTCTCTCTTTTAAAATCAGGCTTCAGTCTCTCATCCCTCACCTTGAAATATTCCACCAGCTCCACCCCAGCCGTCCCCTCCCGCCTCTCCGCACCAAGCTCCAACTCAACCTTCATTACACAATGGTCAGAGAGATCATACATTTCCTTATTTTCATCAATGAACATCGATTTAACACTTGAATATAACCCTGGAGTAACCAACATATAGTCAATGACACTTTTCATGCCACCCTGCACCCGTGTATATAATCCATCACACTTATCAGTTGCATTTAAACCTACATGCCCGTTAAAGTCACCGAGAACCATCAAATGGTCATCCCCAGCTGCAACAACCCGATCAACCAGCTCACCATATATCCTCGCATTTCTATCAACAGCCCTAACATCCCAATATGAGAGCGAACTTGAAATTCCGCCCACAGTCCACCTGTACCTCCAAAACGTCATTCGAATTTGTGTTTGACTTCTCAATTTCAACCACATTGCGCTTGTAAAGAACTAGGAGTCCACCACCCCTCTTATCCTCCAATGGGCGCATCTTCTCAAGGACTCCAAGCTCCTCATTAAAATCTATCTTTTTATATTTATGCTCGGTTTCAGTAACACAAGCAATTGTTATGTGCTTCTCAAAAATCAGCTGCTGCAGCTCCACTGCCTTACTCTTAGTCAAACCCTGGATATTCAACAAAAGTATGGAAAGGTTATGGGGCCTTTCCCTGCCAGACAACCCCAACCTATTTAGCGTGAGTTTCTCCCCCCCTTCCCCCTGAGTTTTTTCTACAAAGTACCCCAGACTTTATATACCAATAATCATCCCCAGCGTTCCTCCTCTCCATAAGCTCCAGTCTCAATCTCTTGTCCCGTTCTCTCTCTGCCTTAGTCAGATCTGGTGCCACAAAAACTCATCTGAAAAGGTCACTTCCAGTATTTCTCAACCTCTTTGCATTCTTCATGAGATCAAATTTGGATTTCACATTTTTCAACTTAACCAACAGTGGACGTGGATATCCCTCTCCCACCCCACCCCCTCTCCGTCCCAATCTAATAACACTCTCAATCTCAGCCTCCACCTGGAGCTCATGCTGAAAGAGCCCTTTACATATGTTACATATGTAACAACAATATGTTTGTCATATGTATGCAGTCTGGTACTTGGGTACTTACGTAAAGTCAAGTCGCTTACTCTTAACAAATGTCACCTTTGTATAAACATCCGAGTGAATGTCGTTGTTAATCGCATTGTGGTTTGTCCTGATTGGAAATGTGTCCCATATAAGCGTGTTAAGACTCGCAAGTGGTAGGGACCGACAGGGGCCCCGGCCATAGCAAAACCCGGTCTTCTTCAGCTGCTCCTCCTCGGGCCCGATTTATCAAAAATTACTTACCCCGGCCTCATTCCCGGTTTATCGATACTGGCCCAGGCCCCGGCCCCGCCTTTTCAAACTGTGAAAACCCGGGGTTTAGCCGCTGCTTTTTTGGGGGAGAGAAAACACGTAACAAGTAATAAAACAAGTTTGTTAGAGAAGCTAATTTTTTTGTGTAAATTGATTTATTACGAGTGGAGATTGATCAACATCATATCAACATACTATCCTAAACTACTGCCACTGCAATAAACCCCCGAACCCCGGCTATTTGGTTATGGTCGCTCCGGTGCCCTCAGAGGGATATTCTCGCGGGCCCTTTCCCTGCCACAATATATTTGGGCCTTACGCGCGCAAGGGTCCCGAGTGCCTTCTCCGTAGGGGATGTAGCAGCTGGCGGCAGTTCCTGCTGAGACGGTTAGCTTCGCAAAGTTAGGTAGGTTCTGTATATTTCCCATTCTTTTTCGCGAGTTGCGTGGTATTAAGCGACCCATCCCATGAGACGCCTATCTGCTCCCTTGTAGAAGACCAAGGAATGGACCTCCCGCACGAATGTTCGCTTTCTTCTGTCTTCTTCTCTTTTCGTTTTTCGTCCCCTTTCCTGAGCCGCATAGCTGAGCGACTCGCCATCATTTCTTGCCAGGCATTGTGCACCTGGCCAAGATTGTTCTGATAGAACTCATCTGAGTTTGAACTCATACAATATTGGATCACTGTTACCCTATATAGTCATTGTACGGTATCTAATACGGCGGAAAACCCACAATATAATAATAATTGGTCGCCCGACCCAGATTATATAGGCTACTTTATCTTTGGTCACCCCGGTTCCGGTTATTTGGTTGTCACGCCGGTCCAGGCTACATGATTTTTGGTCGCCCCGGCCAAGGTCTTTCAAAAATCGCCGCCCCGGTCGGTCCATTGCAAGTGGCTAACAGGTAGGCTTCATGTAAAATACAACTGTACGGCTACCTGCCTTGTGATTCTATGTAGTTACACTCAATATTAACGAGGCGTTATATTCTAAAACTGCCTGAGCTCAAACTTCAGTCATAAGCCTTATTATTATCATCATGCGTTTATTTAGGTCTGGTTTGCTAATCCCACACTGTGGTAGTTTCAGCATCGACATACAGCACCTCTGAACAGCCGACAAGTTTTTATTTAACTTCGCCAGAAAAAATCTTCGTCAATTGCAAATTTTATCCCCTAAGCACACAAATTAATGAAGGGAACATATGAGAATTAAACAATTACCGTATCAATAGAAATTGCTGTGGAGGTTGGTGGGAAGTTTCACAGCTCTGGCGGCAAAATCTGGGCCAGTATTGCGTTCTGATTTAACTTCTTTTTTAACTGAAATCTTATCTACACTTCATATTCAGTTCACATTGCTCTTCCCAGAACTTTTTTAAATAAATCACCGTATTTTTCGTCTTAACTCAGTCAGTCTGCCGGTCCTGACTGGCCAGCAACTTGAGCTGCACCCACACACAAAACTCTGTAAATCTTGTCATCAAGTATAAAAAGTTCGAGCAATGACTGTAACTGTGGCTTCTTTCGCGTACTGTATATATAACCTAGCTTATATTTGTTGGTAATGAATAAGAACCAACCTACTAAGGCCTGAGGTCGTACACTCAAATACTTCGACTCGTCGATGTGACGCCATATACGGCTACATGCTGTCACAGCTAAGTTTTATTTTTGTTCTATTGAGTCTTCACGTTACACTCTTTGCTTCCTTGTACTGCCATACGAATACCCTTCCAGGGAGAGAAATAATAATGCTAATAATACAACTTCTTTCATTAAAGAAAGGTACCTAAGTATATTCATTTCTTCCCTAGCATAGCAATCTTATGTAAATTTCCCAACGCTTAGGAACTTTCTTAAAAGTAAACGACACTACATGGAATCGTCCATAAATTGTAACGGTGATGGAGATCATTGGGGGGGGGGGGGAATAGCCAAGCTCACTTGGTTATGCATATGTTCTTACAGGAACATATGCATCGTCTATGATTAGTATCACCTGTGCGTGAAGAAAGACACTTAGGACTTTCGAGTAATCTAGCGAAACATTTCAAGCGAGGGAAATAATACGAAGGGCACCGAACCAAGTTTTATTACAGTGGCACCTGATACATGGCAGAGAAGATCAGTACATCATCATCATCATGTCCTGATGGAGAAAGATCAAGAGAACGTGGATGTAGCACAGTTGAGACAATAGGTCATAGAGAGAGAGACAGAAGACTAGAAAAACTGGAACTAATGATTTCCAAAAATCAAGAATTAAATTCGCAACAGCAGAATTAAAAATAAAATTGGTCAAAACTAGCAAGAAACTGAAAGCCCAATTGCAAGAGGAGTGTGTATGTATACATGTGGGCAAGGAGGTTTAATAATTAAACCTCATTGCGTGTGAAATAAGTAAGAAAAAGCAGGGAATAGATTATAAAAGGAAGTATTTGGTTCCAGTAAATTGACTTTTCTATATGAAATCTTCGTTTCAGGTATGAAATGATGCAAGTAGAGTTAAGATGAGAGAAAGAAGAGGGGCGATTTCGGAGACTGGAAAACATAGGAGAAGAGGATGAGGGTCACCAACGGAGACTCAGTCACGCGATTTTGTTACATTTGTGCAAAACAACGGCATTGTTCAACGACACGGTTTGAACTATAACCATACTTCAACAATATTTACCGCGGTGTTTTTTATGTGTATATGAGTATGCTACCAGCATGTACGAGTATTTGTCCCAAGTTGCGCAGTATGGGATGAATAAGTTATCATTGTGTCTACAAGGTTACTCGGGTTCTAAGAACTGAAAAGATATGAAAAGGCGACAGTGTCAGACTTTTTATTGACAGTTGTCTGTAAAATGCTGCCGCGTGGAAAGAAAGGGACATCTATGCCCGTTATATATTTACCCATTCAATGGACCTGCGCTGACATTTGAACAGACAGGAGAGTTTATAGTACAGTAATATACTGCCTTAATTTGACCCAGTGGTAGCTATAGTAGTATAGTGATCAAAACAGACCTATCTGTGCAGTTAGAAATTACTGCTTACATTTTAGTGCCACAGAAAGGAACGTGGTACAAAAACACTGCCTTCTTGGCAAAGATATATTGTGAGTCGCAGGGAAATTGAGATGTTCTCCATTGCTACAACAAGTGCATAAATAACATCTTTAGTGTTTGCAGGCTAGAACGTCTTCTTTGTTTCTCTAGATTATTCCTAACTTGATTAGCAACATGTAATCGATGAAATGTCGACGGAAGACAAACCTTATTTGATAATAAAAGATACTCCATAAACCTGACGAATATCTTGGTCACTTTCACTCACATAAAAAGTATAGAAGGTTATCCACGGCCAATCATACAGCAGGGTAAAACTTCAACTCCAAACTATAATACACTTTAGTGATACGCTCATACCAAGCTGCCATGGCAATATTTATAGGAGGAATAATTTCAAAAACGCGGTAAACCAGTGTACTGCCTTGGACGAATGTAAGCAGTTCTTGAGATGGTTGCGACTCATGTACTATAAGCTCCTTATTGATGGAAGCAACACATTCGTCTCAAGCCTATGTAGGTAAAAGTTTCATAGAGTAACATGAGTCTTTTTTCACGAGTTACGCAATTACAGACTAAAACTCCACAGTGGCGACAACAACAACAATTTGCTGCAACAGATAAACTGTTGAGAAACCCCACTACATTCACGCGACAGTTATTGCTCTTATTTACGCTTCGTTTTATAACCTGAAGGTCTTTTCATTCATAGAAGCATAAAGAATCTCTGCAGTCCCTGGGTAATACGCTGTTGCTTGGCGCCACCATTAAACAGCACAATGTTAGCCTGGTATGAACGCGTCCTAACCCAATTTCACCACATGATTCTCGCATGTCTAGATTGACGCTGACTAGATCCCCATCTCAAAATATAACAATACAAGCAACTAAACCATTATTTTGTAATAAGTGATCGAATAAACACTGCTAGATTCTTATACAAATAGGCAATAATAATTATAATAATAATCATCTTTTTATTATAACAGTACAATAAATAGATAAACACCACCATCAAATAAACTTATTCTACAAACTCTACAGTCTTTCATTACTTTGTGGCTTGAACGAAGCGCATTCTATGTACAAGAAACGTAGCCGCAGCATCATAATTATGATAATAACACGTTACATTGCAGCGTCACATGCAAAATGAATAAAAAAACATGGATCTCGAAATTTCAAACTTATAAACTATCGAAAGGGAAGAAATAAAATTGTGGTCACTTCCTAATGGAGAAGAAATACGGCGAAAGGAAGTTAACTAATCGCAATTGTGAGTATCGTGACCACTATATAATTTATAGCTTAAAATGAAATATTATAACAAAAGTGACTAGAAAGAGTTCTAGGATCCGCTAAAAAAGAGTCAAGTTAGCAATGAAAGATGGCGCAAAGTTCTAAAGAAACACTTGCAAAGTGAAGTGATATTTGAGTAATAGTTTCATTGTTACATTAAAAGATTTATAATATTTTGAACTAATTGAATAGAAGTCCACCTTTTCAGTGAAGGTTGTTAGTTTTGAATAAAGCATTTGTTGATTTTATTTATCTGATATCTCGATACTCAATGATAATCACTTAACTCGGTGGCTCTAAATTTTACCATTCTTTTATTTGGTATAAAGCGGCAGGATAAAGTGGACCGCTCCATAGATGTTAAGAGTTTCCACCGATATTTAGTTAATTGGAGCGAATTGATTATTTTGAGCAATGTCAAGGCCAAGAAAATGATTTAGTAAAATTTGACCAGTAAAATTAGGTTCGCTAAACACGCAGACAAAATACAACAAAAAATAGCCCTTATGAGGTAGGGAAAGGAAACATTTATAGATTAAGCTTTCGGCCACTTTCTCTCCCATTCACAACCATAACAAAACAAGCTAGTTCCACATTTTCAAAGCACATCGCCAGTTAGGAAATTTCAAATGTGCTTCGCAGCAAACTTACCAACATTCAGACTTTAATCACTGGTTGTGGAACACTTTTATGCAGGGTTTCCCACCTGTAGCAATGTCGATTTTATGAGCATTTCTCGACTCTGTTACATTTTCGGAATTGTAATCTACTAGCTACTTGTCATTATAGCTCAATGGCAAATGCCACTTTCATAGAAAAAAGGCATTTGACAATCTAGCACAGTGGAAAATATCTGTTTCCCAGATCCTGTTAACTCGTGAAACATCGAATGTTTCCCAGATCCTGTTAACTCGTGAAACATCGAATGTTTCCCAGATCCTGTTAACTCGTGAAACATCGAATTTGAAGAGTTGCCGGAGAAACATACTGACCTCTAAACATTATAAACTGTAATTTCAGAACACGCGAAGTGCTTTGAGTATCCGGATCTAAAATCACTAAAACAATTTTTATGGACACACAAGTCTTAGAATTAGGCTTAAAAAACAAACATCGCTCAGATATAATCGCATGCAGCAGGGACCTAAAACAGTAAGCACTTACCAAAGAATGTCTGCCTTGTCAAGAAAAATAACAGAGTTAAATGATAACTATCAACAATGATAATAAACAAAAGATGCCACAGAGATCTGTTGCCGCACACAGCTCTGGATGCAATTACAACTTATCACTAAATAAATAAATAAATAAATAAATATATAAATAAATAAATATATAATTATATAAAGTTGTGTGTATTTGTTGTTCATCTACACAGGATCAATGTGTAAATATTTAAGAGAGAATGCTGACACTGTTCACATTTAATGTAACGTGATAAATTATTGGATGGTATATTATGCTCAAAATTTGTCCACTATCAATACACTTTTTTTCTCTCTGCCGTCAGAAGAATATAAACAATCTGATAATGCTTCTCACCAACATGCGTAACATCAACAACAATAACTCAATGAAAGCTGTTCAGTACTAAACTCGTACGTAGAAATAGTGATATAGAAGATTCTTCGATGATAGCACAGGATTGTGGACAATATATCTACTTACAAAGTTCTGAGAGACATTTGACTGATCTTTCTCTCCAATGTTGCAAGAAATGGAGAAAAACTGTGCACTGTTTACTTTATTTTGGATTAGCCAAGATGAGAGTGAAAAATCTAAGAGAATCCAAACACATACAACAGGCTCTCTGGATAGTTAGAGCTGTAGTGATACATCGAAAGTGAATATCAAGAATCAAGTATGGTACAGGACATAGTTGAAAAGTACACTATCAACGACTTTTATGCTGTTTGTTAGATCGTGCAATATTGAAATCCTGCAGTAAGGAACATGCAAAATATAGCATTGACATTCTGCTAAGCATATAGCGCTAAACTGAGCAACTTTGTATAGAAAGACACTTACTTTGCGTTTCCATGTTAGTATGTCACTGTCAGCTCCAGCAGTGGAACAGATCTTAGGCGATGTTGTTTTCTTATATACTGTATTTGAAATGCATGCCCTGTTTTTTGATAATTACGTTGCTCTTATTGTATATGAGAAATATGGAAACGCCACAACAGCCGTACATATTTCACTCACGACAAAAAAGACTAGATACAATGTACAAAAACTGATGTTTTGCCTTTGATTAAGAGGAGCCGTACATATCATAATACAACGATGCGCAGATCGACTTCAGCAAGTCCAATCATCTGCAAGTCATACTATTTAATATAGGACAAAATAGCAGTCAGATATTGTTTTATGCGAATATGAAAGATGTGATAAATAAATTCTCTAACACGAGAACTAAAAGAAGTAATCGGAGATTAATCTGCAAGGTCTGACTAAACAGCGGATAAAAAAAAATAATTATGCAGCACTTATCGGTTTATCATGGGGTGAAGCACATAGGTACAAACATTCCTCTCAGAAAAGTTAGTGTAAAATTCCTTACAACTTTCATTACAGATAATCGCTTCATCTACAACACAAAAATTTGGCTTCCAGAGCCTTCAAAACCACTTTCTTCTAAATCCTAATAGGGCATTTGTTTACATGCAATAATTATTTCACAAAACGAAGGTTCAAACGCAGTTTCGAGCAGCTGTATTATAGATGAATCAACAAATATTTGTGCTTATTTATTGATTCCAATTTGATACAGTTTTCGTTTAAGAGGCTATAGTTCAGGCAGTATTGTGTAGCTTTGATGGGTTTAGAAAAAAATATGACCATATTAACAACAAATCCACCACATCTTATGACGATGAGTTCGCTATAAATCTGTAGTACTTATTAATTAGTTAACCGTGACTAGAATTACAGTACAACATATATCTTCAGTTGAAAACAGTCCATTACCGTTATGTGCATCGCGGTGTCTTACAACACAGCAAGCACTGAAAGTGTGTCTTCAACTCTCATAATCTGCACCTCACTTTTCGCTTTCAGTAATTCATTGTACGCTTCTTCTTGGCTTCTTCTTATGAGCTTAACAAAATGTACTAAATGCTGTTTTCATTCTTGATGAAAAGTTTTTCGAGCTCTAGTAACACGCAACTTTTTCAAGGATAATAACGTCGGTCTAGGGGTTCCTGTGTTGTGTTTTTGCCTAAGCCTGTGAATGAGACTGGGTGATCAATTGATTTCGTCAGTGACATTCGCTTCTTCCTGAAATATAAACTTCCAATTTGTGTTTAGGCTTCACCTTCGAGTTCGGGAATGGGAGATGTCATGCTGGGGATGAAGCCGTAAGCCTCGAGGGTTGACATGAATACGTAGAAGAGCCACAAGAAGAGCAAGAAGAAGCTGGTCATGATCTTGGGAATGCGAGGGCCGCCAAGTTCACCACCGATCTTGGGGTTGCGACGCAGCATCATCACAATGATAGCAGAGGCAGCCTCAACGCAGAAGAGAGTCACCGAGAAAGCCAGGCTGGAAAAGAAGGTAGAATTTGTTGTAAACTAGTGCTAGAAGTAGTTTCAATTCGGGACATGGTCACCTAGAAAGTCAGGCTGAAAAAGAAGGGAGAATTTGCATGGTGTCGAGGATTGGACGAAAAAGCTAGGCTGGAGAAGAAGGAGGAATTCAGCATGAACTAGTGGAAGGAGCAGAACAGCCACACCGAAAGTTTGGCTTCGGAAATGTGATGATGAACTAGAGAGATAACTTGGGGTAGATGTTGATGCAAAAATAATATTGTTTACACAGCTTGATAAAAGGATAACATTTGTCTTTCTGCCAGAAGGAGTATGCTGTTCTTAATGCTCTTACAATTATTGCTTAATCTACAGTCTAGTCCATAAAAAAGTTGTCCACAGCAACATAATACATCAAAAGGTCCCCAACTCTACTGTTTCATGAATTAGTTTCAAACTTTCATAACCTATATTTTGGAAACTACAGCTAAAATGCTCTACTACTGCAGATTGAAGCAAGCCATTATAGGTATGAATATAAAATGAAGCAGGTTCCTAGTACACATTATGGTTATCTACTTTTTTAATGAATTCGGTGTATAAAAATTTCGTGTACAGTACTCACTTACCAGTCTGCACTTGAACTCGTTGCCCCGGACACTTTATTGCATTAGAGACGACTACTTTTGGATTTCATTCGACAGACAGGAATGTCGGGTGCTCACTTTCGAGTCTGCACTTTGAAATCGTTGCCCTGGACGTTGTAGCACAATACAGACAGCTATTTCTGGATTAGGTTTGACCGACAATACTGTGTGTACTCACTTTCCAGGCAGCACTTTGAACTCGTTGCCCTGGACGTTGTGGTAGATGGCGGCGACGGTCCAGGCGATGCCAATACCCAGGAAGACGTTGACAGCGTTGGAGCCCGTCACGTTACCTACGGAGGCATCGGCGTAGGGGTCCTGCTGAGCAGCGACCTTGGAGGCGAATGTGTCTGTTGCGAATCCCAAGTAAGATTAGATTAGGAAATACGCGTTAATGTTACTGCCAGGTAATAATGAAAGTTCGTGCGGTTTTGGTAGTGAATTCTTTAATAAAAAAAAAAAAGCGCAAGAACTTTCTGGCTTACCTGAGGATAGATTATATCGTTTAATTGAATTAGGATCTAATTATCGTTCATATAAGGATCAAGACTTGATTAAGTCAAATAATGAAAGTGAAAATTAATTATTGTTCAGAGTAGAAGAAATATTTGATTAGATTGATGAGCAAAAAAAGACTTAATTAACTTCATAAAATTGGAGCTAGACCAAATTCATAAAAGAATTATGAATTAAATGATTTACAAAATAGAAGTAAAGACCACACTAGACCGAGAACTATGATGATGACTGGATTGAAATTGATAAAAAGTATAAATTATATTCATAAAAAATTATAAATCTTATAAAATTCTTTCAAATAATAATGAAATAAAATATTTCTATAGAGACGAGAAGAGTAAATATTACCTATCAAGTAAACAAATAGAAAACGACAGGATTTACAGTCTGAGAATTTTTCCTTAATAAATTGTTGTTCAGGTAAATTAATTGCGCTTCAAAAAAAAAAAAAAAATGAGGACACCAATGGAGGGACAAAAACAAAGTCTTATTTGTTTCTAAAACATTTCACTTTAAATATCAATAGTGACAATAGGACCTTTCAATCTTAATCGTTGCATATTAAGATGATATATAATGAAAATTTTTCACTCTACCTGCAAATATTACATTCGACTTATTCTAAAAAAAAAACAGTTTTGCCCTAAAAATGTTGTACTATATCTAATGCAGCACTATTAACTACTGGTAGAATTGGATATAGACAACCTACAGTAACTGACTCTACTGTAAGTCTAAAGTTAAACATGATGGATCTAATATCACTCGAGTCACACCGTAAAATACTTGAGGTTGCATAGACTGGGACAGTTGGAACGAGATAACTAATCCCATACGCTATGACGTGCCCGGAACTTCACTGATGAACTTTAAATTGGTGTGAAATAAGTTTCATGTGCTAATCCAGACCCGCTTACCCTTCAGACGACCTCAAACTCAATTTGTTCTTGAGCTTGAGGATAATTCTTGGGATTAACGGAGGGACCTTGATTAAACGTAGTACAACCAAATTTCCGGTCAAGATGAAGTTAATGAGATCAGCTTATCTTGATGGAAGTGTCCCAGCCGATGGAGCCCTTAGTCCTACCTACTTGGAGCGAAGCGGGACCATCGTAGATGACTGCAGCAATTGTTAGTGTAATAACACTCTCACTCTCACGCACTTTCTGGTTAATTTCATTCGTGAATATCATTCAAAAGCATACAAACTCAAGCAAAGTCAAACAACCGAGTTAGCTAAAATAGCAAACAAGAAGCAAGCGCAAATTGGGTAGTACAAATAACTAAACGTACGTCCGAGAAAAGAACAATGTTTATTTCTTATTTCTTTCGCGCGAACGGAAACGATGGTATTGTAATATAGTACTTTATTTTTATACTTTTTATTGGTTAGCATAAATTATCCGGACTACATTTTCATGTGATAAAGAAGTCACTGAAATAGGACAGGGAATTGGAATTTTCCCTTTATACATTATCAGAGAATAAAATGATTTGGTGTCGCCAATAAAATAAAATTATATTGGTATCGAGATTCTAACAGACTTCTGGGCAGCCCAAGAAGTTAAAATCCTAAACCAACTTTTCGGGCAGCTAAAAATTCTGTTAGGGGAGATACCATCTGTAGTGAAAGGGTTCATACAACACAAAAGCTATATAAAGTTAATAATATCGGATACTGAACACAACTCAACAATGGATACTGAATAAAGAGCTGCAGGTACAACGCGATTAATAATTAAAACTGATAAAGACAACTTGAAATAAGCACAGCAGCATAGTAAAATTTCAATATGATGATCAAACGCAAGGGGAAGCGAAAGCGCTCGAAGATTGTTGCATGACATTAGAAAATGGTGAAGTAGTGTTGAAACTTGTGAAATGAAAGCATGCACACTCAAGATACGGTTGAAATGACAGTTGGGATTCGATGGTTTGCTTGGAATTGAAGTCGAATACTGTTAAAAAAGATAACCTGATAATATTTAGTTTGTACATTGTATAAGTAGACTCTACTGATATAGGTAATGGGTAGGTTAACTCATAATATTTGACTCAAATGGGGGAGTCATCATCGTACAGTAAATACGCTAGAAAAACATAATGTTAGGCATAATTTATGATACGAAAATTAAGACGGTAATCAGTACTATATAATAATTCACGTCGTGTTTTTATTTATTTATTTATTTCTAACTATATTTATATCTTTCCTGTCACGCTCTATGGGAATAAGATAGGAGAAAATTCAGATTTCAAAAGGAGAAAAAAAGTTGGGTACCTTGCAATCTTTTTCTTAGGCGAAAAAAAAAGTTGGGTCCCTTGCAATCTTTTTTTTCAGTATTAGATAGGGGAAAAATAGAACTAATAAGATAGGAGAAAATTCCGATTTCAGAAGGCGAAAAAAAAGTTGGGTACCGTGGAATCTTTTTCTTCATTATTGGATCGGGGAGATATAAAACTCAGTCTGCTTGCCCTTCTGGCAAAAAGAAAAGTTGAGTACCTTGGAATCTTTTTCTTCAGTATTAGATATAGGAAAAATGAGGAAGCCTAAAAGACGGTGGGGGTTTTGGTGAAGTGTTAACTTTTTGCCGTCATTTATAATGACGGCACGATCCACTTGTCATTGTTTAGTTTGTTATTTGCTATTTATAGTGTTTTTTTTTTTGCAAATAATAAACGTTTATTGTGTTGTAGTGCTAATAATATACACTTTTAGTATATTTCTATAATAATAGATGTGTTTGTGTATTGTGTACTGCTAATAAAATACGCCTTTATGTATCACTTTTGATAAGTTGATAATGGTGAATAATAATGATGATGCTATTCTAGTTACAATAATCTAATATCACTTATTTATCAAAAACTGGAATACTGGAATGCATAGAAAAATAATTAGATATATGGTTTTGATATTTATACGATGAACGTAGAAAACTGACCAAATAATTAACTGGACATTCTGTTCACAAATGCTAATGGCCACAACAATATGAACACAAATACAATTTCTTAACTGATCCTTACAGGTTTACCAGAATGAGATACAGTACAAAAAATAGTAAAACACGAGGAATTACAGCGGCATTCCCATAAAGAAGACCAGTAAAAAAAAAGTTGCTGTAGGATTCACAAAAAAAGTGAGCATCGTCACCGAAGCCATTTTGTCCTTAGTTTTAGTTTGCTAGTAATATGCACAAGGTAGCGCCACGTTCACCAATTGGTATAGATTAAGTAAAAATTCACGAAACCCAAAAGTCAGACAGAGAGGCTGATAATTCAAAATAAATATCCAGTCCTCTGATTTACAAAAATTTTGGAATACTGAAACCTTGCGAAAGCTGTATTAAGTTCTTTACACAAGATTAAATTGAGAAAATATGCTCAAACTAATTCAAAAACGACTAGGATATCAACACAAGAATAGAACAATAAGCCGACACAATATCAGACAATCAAGGGATATAATATCAAACAATGAAGAGATGCATTTGTAGATACCAGCACATCTGAATTATCAGAAAACAATGATAGAATTGTTTTAAATAACTTAAATAATGGAACGCTAAGATGTACTAGAGCAAACGATATGAAACAGTGAAGAGATTTATTCATGATACTTGAAAATCTGTAATAATCTATGTTTATAGATAAAAATGAGGACGACCAGATAAACTGAAGCAAGTCAGGCACATCGAAGGGACATGACAACATAGACAAACACCGACACTTCAAGACTGAAGAAAGCGCCTCGTAAAACTTCAAATTCATTAACAATAGATCGAAAGTTGAGGAACGACCAACATTCATTAACTGTTTCAGATGTATGAGGTAGAAAAGTAACCAACTGAGGGAGATACATCAAGAAAATACACCGAATAGTAGAAATGTTAGAGTAGGCCTATGCAATTTCCAATCGAAAAGTAAGTGTGGCCATCTTCAAAAAAAAAAAAAAACTTTGGAAGTTTCTATGATTCGAAAGATACATGCGCTGAGCACAACAAAAATTGATTAATTTTTTTCTCCTTTTTCTCACCATATAACTGAAAAACTTACTAGGGACTCTTTAAACGTAAGAAAAAAATATCTTAACGAAAATTGGACATGGAGCAAAAAAATTAACAATAATATTTTTAATGATGAGAAAATACACCGAGCGAAAAATTCAACAGAACCCATTTCATAAGAAAACAGATCCAGTGAAATATTCGAAAAAATTCCTCTGAAAAAAAAATACGCTGACAGAAAAAATGTGATAGTACGTTTTATAAAACAATATCAAGACACCAGGTCCGTAGAGTAAGGGCATTGAAATTTAAGCAGGTGATTTTGTAGACAACATCGAGTAACGACGCACAGTGCATTTCTCAAACAATTACCTCCAGGTAGTGCGATTGCGTAGGATTTACACTTTTCGTTCCTAAACGACTGGTACTATTTCTGTGAACTGAACATTCTCAACCAACACACTTACACGCGCATAGCACCAACATTCATACAGGCTCGTACTTTCGTCGAAAGAAGTTACCTATGTCAGTCTAGAGGTGTGCTAATACCTAATGATACCAAATGCTAGTGTCGCGACATTGATTGCTGAAAAGTCCGTAGACCTGTAAATACTTTTGAAAGCCCAATGTACCTGAGAATCTAATGTGCAAGAGTAGGTCAGTAAATCCCTGCAGGTGAATGGATAGAAAACTTGTGAAGGTTACTACAGGGATGGAACAATCTAGAGTACTGCTGCGTAGGATGCTAGGCTCCGACAATCTAGAGCCTAGAGCAAAGCACTACTAAGTTTCGAGATATCTGGTAGTATAGAATAGGGTGTGTGTAGGTTACTGGATATCCAGCAATCAAATGCCTAATGGGGTAAGTATGAGTAGATTTCTAGATACCTGGTAATATAGATTGTAGCAAAAGTAGGTTACTGGATGCTTTGTAATCTAGGGTCTACAGAGAAATATGTACTTTAAGCCACTAAGAGCTCGATGATCTAGGGCCTATAAATTGCAGCAGGGATAGATTTCTCGATATCTGGTAATCTTGAATGCACCACATTTCAGTTGCCAAATGCCTAGGAATATTTGTGGTGAGTAGGCAGAAACTGATAAAAGGGTGGACCTAAAGTGAACTACAGACTTTCTTTTTTAGTGTTGAGCTAATACAAAGCCAGTCAACTAGAATGGTCTTAAGCACGGGATAAGTCTAGTATACTGATATACATTAATGTGAAGCATAAAAAGGATGATTCTGCCAACAGGTGCCTGGTATACTTAAGCAGAAATAAATATAAATACTACTAGAGAGCACCCTGAGAGCGCATACCTCCGCCAAGCAAGGCAACGGTAACGGAAAATTTAAATTGGTTCTGAAGCCATGATTTTCATCGTATCAACACCAAAATCTAATTATTTATGCCTGTTGACAGTATTAACAATCCTGTAATTTTCATGAAGATCCGTTCATAACGTTTTGAGTTATATTGCTAACAATCATTACGACAAACATATGCCAAACACACAACAGACAAACCGTTCATTACCAAAATTTAATCGTGTATGTCTTCTAACAGTAATAACAACTCTTGTAAATCTCATCAAGATCCATCCATAACTTTTTGAGTTATTGTGCTAACAAGCATAAAATCAAACAAAGCAATAAACAAACGAACGGACAAACAGATTATCACAAAATTTGGTCATTCACTCTTCGTATTTTACCTAACAACTCATATAAATTTCATGAAAATCCGTCCATTATTTTTCGAGTTGTGGCTTTAAAAAAACTAGGCAGACAGACAAACAATCAGACAAATGAACGGAATTTCACCAAAAGTTAATCATCTGTTACTGTTCACATGCCTAACAATCCATGTCAATTTCGTAAAGATCCGTTCATAACTTTTTGAGTAATCTTGGTGACAGACAAACAGAAAACCGACAGACAAAGAGACAGACAAACACGACACAAATATTACCTCCTCGGCGGAGGTAATTAATAAGCTTAGTTCACAGGTATCTAAAATATGAAGATCAATAAAAGACAATAATAGCTAATAAGTATGTTTTCACTGTACTAAGATATCAATTGACTAAGTACCTGCACTACACCTGAAATTTGAAATCGATGATTCTAAATACTATGTACCCAGTACACCTGAGTAAAATGTAATTCCCGAGTGTAATCTCTTTACCAGAAAACTTTTACATAAAGAAGAGTATACAGTATATAGGAAAATCCAAGTTATTTTATAATGCGTACTTGCGATGCACTTATAAATAGAGTCGCGAATAGAATGATCCTAGTAAATACTTGGATAACCAGTTAGATAGTACGCTGCATATGATGAACTTAGTCACCAAGTGCATAGTGTGCCTACGTGGAACGATAATCCCAGTTTAAGTATATCTGGAACACTTACATACGATCGAGTAGTAACCACTAATTCTATCTCTGCACATAGGAACCTACATAGTACACTTAAGTAAAATGGTAGCTCATATTCGCAGTTGACTCGTATACTAAAAGAGTGAATAACAGTGGCAATTCTAATAAAAAGGTCCTTAACACCTCTTAGTAGAATGATACTGCCAATTTATAAGTATCTAATGAGGGTGACACACGCTGGTCAAAAGAATGGGTTTCTTTATTTCCGAGTGCGAATGCATTGCAGCGTCCATTTAAAGAACACAAGCTTGCAATTAATTTTAAATAATAAGTGCCTCCAAGTTTAAAGAAATGTCCGAAACTTAATAACGGCAATTGCTGAATAAGCTGATCTGAAGGCTAACACTTTAACATCGTTTTTGGTAAGCTCAAAACTGTGAGCAATCAACAGATCGTTTGGACGATTAGGTTAGGAAATTCGTTCTTCTGACTAACGTGTGTCACCTCCTTTATACCCCTCCTAATACTGTACATAGGCACCAAGTATCCTAAGGTAGAATGATTATTATAATTTATTTGTATCTACTATACATATTACGAGAGCAATATATGGAATAACATTATTAAACAAGTACCTAGCATAGTTAAGTTCGGAATACGACAAACCTATTGTAAATAGGGCACCTTGTCTACTAGTGACGAACGTCACAATGGATATGGTTTCAACGGAATAGATATTGCTGCAGTAAATAGGTACCTGGTATACTAGTGCCGAGCGCCACAATAGATATGGCTGTAACGGAATCCTTTAGTCGAACAGTGCAGCCAAAATGACTGGCGAGGTCCCCCAGTATGGCGGTACACGCTCCTATACACATCACTGACACGATAAAACATGACCAGCCTCGCTGTCGATCTGCAACGGTTAGTTCAGGAATATCATACACAATATTTTCACCTACGGGTAGCCATCTCACTTCGAGAAAGGACCAAGTAGGTAGATTAGATAGGTTGCATTTGAGGAAGTTGTCTCCTTACCAGAGAAAGTACTGTTGGTCAAGGAAAACCGGTGTCGAGTGGAAAGCTTACGTAAACGAAATTTTGCTTTTCCAAAGTGCAGTGATCTTGTTTCGAGAAAGAACCAAGGAGGTATAGATGGGTTGTATTTGAGGAAGTTATCTCCTCAGTAGATTAGATTAAAGAAGATCGGTATCATATTGAAAATTAAGTAAGTGCAAAGTGTAGTGTAGTCATCCTGTTTCGAGAAAGGACCAGTAGGTAGATTAGGTTGTCTTTGAGGAAGCTATCTCTTTAGCAACTAGGTTAAGGAAGACCGGTCTCAAATTAGAACTTTGGGTAAGTGAAATATTTTTCTGAAGGGAAGCCATCTCGCTTCCAGAAAGGATCAAATACTAGCTATGGGCAAAGTAGATAGCACTGTATTTTAGGAAATTATAGAAGTAACTATACATGATATATGTTTCCGCTTTTTATTTCGTGTAACGTTAGATAGTTTTAAAAGATGTATATTGCATGTTAAAATGAAAAACCCAACACATCGCACTTTACCAGTAAATACCTGAAAATGTGGTGTTATCATGTACACTGAACTTCAGATCATGATAGAATTTTGGTTTAGACTTTATGGAATTTGGTGAATAGTACAGATAACAGAATTCAGAACTATGGTTTTACTAATAAAATTTGCAGTGGTAGACAAGAAATGTGTGAAGAATTCCATCATAATCCGCTTCGAGTACCATTCATCGACAGCGCTCGTCGCGCATCAAATCCAGATGTTGCGCTAAGAAGTACGATAGTGGATTCAGTTCAGGACTATTCCTGTGTAACATTCTTACAAAACAAATTGTTGAAGTTTCAAAACGACATGAGTGTAACCACCACAAACGGTAAACGCACAAATGTACAGGTAATAAACAATACAACCTAAATACAGTGTATGATTGAAATTGTAATTTTCAGTATATCAATTGCAGCTGTTGTGGTTGTACGTATAATAAAATGCTGAGCTTCATTTCCTTAGTGGTGATGAAGAATGTGATGATGTAGAAACGCTTAAGATAATTTACGATTAAATTTAGGCCAACGATATTAGAAATTTTTGGAAAATGTCAAAAATTTGGATGCATAAAAATTAACGGGCAGACCCCGTTGTAGACGGCCAAATTAAAACTGAAGTTTGGACGGCTGCCACTAAGCCATTGCTGATTGGTCCGTTTTATACAGTGCAAGCACCTTAACAACTAGGGTACGATGTACTAGGATACTTGCATATCGTATTTACTGAAGTTATAGAGGTAGCTTGAAACTGAAAGCTACAATGTCTAGTTCACTAAGTACTCCAATAGTTAAATATTACGAGTAGTCCATTTAGGGTTTCTCCCCATCAATTGTAAGTTTCAAAACTAGCGATGTTGCGGGGGGAAATGCGACTCTTCTCTGGGGTGGAATGTATACCTGGGAATAGTGATGATAGATGTAGATAATGGGCAGATGCTGTAGAAATAACGGGTGGATAAAAATAATGCAGTTAGAAAAGGCAGTTAGTCTATACCTGAGATAGCTCAACTACCTGTGAGGAAAAAACAGAAAGCAAGATAGCACAAACACAATTTGCGTTGCAGATTTATTAGAACATATTCTAGGCA
>LQNS02277100.1:5618649-5680324 GCA_001587735.2 Parhyale hawaiensis
ATGCAGTTAGAAAAGGCAGTTAGTCTATACCTGAGATAGCTCAACTACCTGTGAGGAAAAAACAGAAAGCAAGATAGCACAAACACAATTTGCGTTGCAGATTTATTAGAACATATTCTAGGCAAAAGCAAGCGGAACACACTCATCACGTAATGCTGCGCTTAGCAAGTAATAGAAGGAAGCGTAGTAAGATATCTATGCACTCAGTAAAAGCGAGACACTCATTTAAGATAACGCAACCATACTTGTGGAGGATAAAAACCTTGTCAATGAAGTGTAAGAACAGCACACACTTGGTATATACACACACATAAGAAACTCAGGGATGAATGTTGCATGCAATTTGCTATCCTCTGCACGGAGGCTCATAAAAGCCGAACCTGTGACTCAGGATTGCTCTAAAACCACTATTTTTCAAATACACCGAACTCTACATGGGCAACCCAGACATAGACCCTATGGCTTTGCCCAAGTTTTATTCTTTAGGTTCAAAGTTTTTATTTACAAGTAGTCGATATACAGTATATGTGGACTTTCGATTCAGAGGAACATGTATCGAGTACATGGAAGTAAAAATGTGAATTGAACTAAGAAAATTTCATAAAATAGGAGGGCCTACGTTGACGTAAAGGTACAGCCAAATTTGCCGCACGCACCAAGTGGTTCGCACTGCAGACAGATGCTCGCTCGCCCCAAAAGAGTGAACGGCTGCAGTCAATCACCTCTAAAGTTAATCTATAGAGTCAATTAACTGTTGCAACCAAACACATTCATTCGACTGGGAGGACCAGAGAAGATAGTTCTCCATCATAAATAAAATACAGAGAAATCTTTAGTTGACGTACCAGATAACTCAAACAGAAACAGTTTGATTTAAATGGTTTAGAGACCTAGTTAGGTGTGTTATATCTAAGACGAAAAACTGTCTTCGTTGGTCCTCGCAGTCAAATGTGACTGGGTGATCCAGACTGGAAACATTAACTAGATAACGAAATATTTCCCTGTGTGTACATTCCCAGTTTCAATTTGAACACAACAGCATATGCTATGATCCAAAGAGCAGATAAACGAAGGGACATGCACCGTGTTTGCTCATGGGTACAGCACGTCGGGAGAGGAGAGGAAGAAGTGACAGAAATGACTATCAGTAGAAGCACGAAGCTGCTTTAGAGACTCGCTGCTACGTTCCATTTCTTATGAAAACCTAAAGCTTTCCATAAAACTGCCCGGGTGCTGCTATAGAGCCTGTCGCTGACACAGAGTAGAGAAGCACCGCGCAAGTTTTGCCTCATATTCTTTTAGCAAAACGCTTTTTTCAGACTCAGGGGAATCTTTTGCCACGGGCCATTGTGAGTCCAAAAACAAAGCAGAAAAACCACCGCCGTCAGAAATCTGCAGTGCCGAGGCTGCAATTTGAGAGCTTTTATTTTTCTGAATAGAGCGACATTGAATGACATAGAAGATCTTCAGGCACTTCTTCCAATACTTCCAGTAAGTTCTAAGCCAAGGGGGTTTTCTTGTGAAGTTTATCGCATAAGTACACAAAAATAGGAGTTCCAAAATAAAATGCGCGTATTTTTCTGAATTGGACGGCACTGAATGACATACAAGCTCTCCAGACTTTTTCCCCGACTTCTTCCAATAAGATCTCAGTTGAGGGTTTTCCTATGACTATTACCGTATCAGTGCACAGATGTAGGACTTTCTAAATACCTTGGCAGCTGTTTTCCCTGGATATTTTATTTTATCGTACCATAACAGCAATAGCTTATTGGATGTCGGGGCCTGGGTCTCAGCTCCCCTCTGTGAATGGGTCTGTTGGCCCTTCTAGTACCAGGTAATTATCAGGAAAGCCCTGTTTTCCTGAATTGGGCAGTATTGCTCGAAGCAGAAGATATTGATATATATTACGAACTGATCTAATACGTTCAATTTCCATCGTGGCAAGATTGTTCAACAAAATTCCCCGTCCCATTCGAAACGCCACCGGTATTGAAACTGTGAAGTTTAAAAACTTACTGGATGCATACTTATTGAAAGCGCCTGTGTCAGGCCACCTGGAATCCGCTCACTGAAAATAGCATAGTAGCACAGTCCCCCTTCAACACGCTGGTCGCGGCCGCTCAGAGTCTCTGCTCCAGCGTCAGTCGTCAGTAGGCCTACCGTCAGCTTTGAGTACTACGTACAGCCGTGACGCGGGCGCTGGTAACTTGGATGAGTCACTGCTTAAATTTATACACCACGGTTATGCTTATTCTCTCATGTTTCCCATGTATACGAAAGACTCACATGTTCTTCAGTGAAACTTTAACTAGTATTCGATGAAGTTTATACTTGTATTGTACGAACAAAGTATTTTTTTCTAGAATTAAGTAATATCTTGAATTTGTTCAACTGTTGTTTGATGAGTAGCGCGAAATAACATCCGATTTTTGAAGAGAGTCGGAGATAAATGTAGCTTCTTCTTACTTACTTTGTTTTGCTACCCTGAAGCTACATTTTCTCGAAGGACAAGTTACGCCTGAGTGGGTAACCTGTCAGGAAGACCGCTCTCGCAGTCTGGCACATGACCAGGGTCATGAATTGGCTAGCCTTAGTGGATTAAAAACGGCGAAGAGCACTCCCAGGTCTTCCTAGGATCACTTCGCTAAAGCCTTAGGGGAACCACACGGCGACGGCTGCTCTCTCGGTCTTTCCAGGGTCTACCATAGTATGACGCGCACACTAGCCAAAGCAGCTAGCTGCTACGGCCAACAGCTACAGTCCTCTCAGCACAAGCCGGACGGCCTGCGAGTAATACCGGAACTGTCCGCAGAGACATCATATTGCTCCGGCCCGTCAGAGGAGGCCGATTCACGCAAGCTGAACAGCCCACGAGAGCTATACGGGACCGTCCGCCCTCAGAGAACCCTGACAGCCAGACAAACTAGTAGTAAGCGGCTACGTGAAATGCGGGGATAACTCGTTACTAGCCCTCCCGCTGGCCAAGGATTACAGCATCACATCTGAACAAGATGGGTGGTGTGCAACGTCACCTGGACCTCATCCAAAGAATCTTCAAGGCACTTCCAGAAGTTTGATCGATCGAAAATCTTATCACACAAGTACACCAACACTAGGAGATCGAAGAAAATGAGCGGATTCGTTTGGCGTACACTGATCGAGATAATTTAATCCGATTAGTTTTAACTGGTAGGAAACTTAAATCTTGAGCAGTCGATTCTTAAATTCAGATGAAATTTCAGGTGTGAGGTGTACATCGCACAAATGAGACTTTGCCCGTCTCAGGTGTTATTGATTTGGACGACTCAGGCGTTATTGGTTTGGACGACTCAGGCGTTATTGGTTTGGACGACTCAGGCGTTATTGGTTTGGACGACTCAGGCGTTATTGGTTTGGGCGGCTCAGGCGTTATTGGTTTGAGCGGCTCAGGCGATATCGGTTCACATATACCGCCTGAAACTTGATCGACAGCGACAAATCCTACCCATCATCAGATTAAAATTCCTGACCCGGTTCAGTCATTCGAACTAGAACACGTCGATCACGTTGGGTGAATAGAGCACACCTCGACCCTTCTCCATCGTTAACATTACAGTTTTTTGCGTCCTCGGCCCTGACGTAGACGGAGCTGGGCGCCAGAAGACCAACCGCAGAAGAAAAAGGGCGGGAGTATGCGGCCTGCGACTTATTCATACTCTCGCCAACGGGTCGCAAGTGGTCGCCAACGCCCACCTTGAAAACGGGATACCTATCAAGTGTGACGATTTTCTCTCGACTGACAGGGTCATTTTATGAATTGTATATTCTCCATGGCTGTATAACTTCACGGATTATATATTCTCCGTGGAAACACGCGGCAGGTTCATTTCGATAGAAGCTATTTAAAACTGATGCCTCAATAGCGAACATTTAAAATATCATGTAGAAAAATTAATTTTCTTTTTGGCTGGCATGTCTTCTGCTGGCGCTAGGCAACGAATAAATTAAATTAGAGCAAATCAGTACCTATGAATTTTTATATTAATATGGCAAAGAAATTAATTTTCTTCCACTTTTTTTAATTGGGGATAAAACAACAAACGTTGCTTTATTTCCGTCAGCTGTCGTGATATTGAGCATAAGGCAACAAGAGTTGCTTAATCTTTACCAGTGATCTTTATGCTGGGGATAAAATAACCCGATCTGTTAATTTTTGTAGGTTATCTTAATTTTGGACATAATACAACACACGGGTTACTTAATATCTGTTGGTTATCTTCATGTTGGGGATAAAACAACACGAGTTACAAAATCTTCACTAGTTATCTTAATGTTGGGATAAAATAACACTAGGAATTAAATTTTCAGCGGCTATCTTAATAGGGAGGGGGAGGGGGATTACGCAACGCGAATTATAGGGCAAGTGTAACATTTGAACACTCTTCCGACACTGCTAGTACTTTGGACCTGGGTACGAGTACACTGGAATGAGCACTCAAGCGTGGTACAAGTTATGATCATATCGTAACAGAGATATTCCCGCAGCATGCACAATACATTGGCTGGTGTACTGGTACATTACCTGGTACATTCGTACCGCGCCTGTGACATCACCACAGCATCTGCTGTTCTGGCAATTTACAGTATAGTGCACTCGCTCAGAACCTAATAAAATCGTACTGTAGTAGGTGCTTTAAGATGCATTCTGCCATACTTACAGTACAGTGAAAAGCAAGGTGCTCTTGTACAGCATCTGGTACACTCGTACGGTATCTAGTACTTTATATCTTCTGCTATACTTACAGAATAGGCCCAAGTGCAGTATTATGACACCTGGTCCAATCATACTGCACCTAGTACATTTTGGCATCTGTACAGGACCAGGTGCAGTCGCATAGCACCTGGTACGCTGATACGGTACCTGGTACGCTGGTACCCAGAGCTACAATAGCAATGGCAGTGATGGAATCCTTGAGTCCAATGGTACAGCCAACGTGGGAAGCCACGTCACCAATGACGGCCGTGACGATACCAATGGCGACAATACTAATAACGAAAGTAGGGTAACCTCCGAAGTAATCTGAGGAGTAATGGAAAGTAACCGATCGTGGGATGCCTAGGGTTTAATAGGTAACAGTCGCTGATGTAACAAAATTTATAGGTAATAGTAGGTACGTGCAGTATTCAACCCACTAGCAAAGGTAACACTGGTAACAGTACTGGTATACAGTCGTCGGTTACCATTCACTGGTAACAATAATGGTGATTAGAAGAAAATGTATGTACGAAATTGCGGAGACAAACAATCACCGGTATAGGTAATGGTGAACAAAGAAAGAAAGACGACACAACCATCGCTTTTAGGGTGAAATAAAAAAATGCTTCTATCAGTAATAGCGAAGAAAGAAATAAGATACAATGATTGATCAGAGGAAGAAAAAAAAAATGCTCGTGTCGATAATATTGGAGGCAGATATAATATGACGCAACGATTGCTGTAAGGAGAAAAAATACCGGTATCGGCTATGGTAAAGAAAGAAATACGTAACAACGTTTGCTTTGCTAGAAGGAGAGAGAAAAATGCTGGTATAGGTAAAAAAAGTATGTATGGTAAGAAAGATCGTTCGTCGCGCATTTTGTCACTATCATCGGTATCGTTTGGGTTGGTAGGACAAAATTTTTAAATGTCAGTCTCGGCAGTTTTTGTGTCCTCGAGAGTAAGGGCGTCAAGTAGTTGCTGCTAAAATGCGGTAGCAAAGATTAATATTTCGCGGGCGACCATTAAATATTGGGCATGGGAATGAAGACGAATTACGGGGGAACCACACGAGAAGTTATCAGTAACCGCAAGTACTCGGGGGTAGGAGGGTTGAAACGGGGCTAACTGGAACTAACTTGGCACGTTGGCAGGGTACCTCGTACACTTGTACCAAATCAGGGCGGTTTCTGCAGTATGTACTATACTTATGGTACATTGGCTGGTGCAGGGGTACAGTAACTGGTACAGTTGTACCTTACGAAGGGTCCTCCAGCAGCCTGTACTATAAGTAAAGTACATCAGCATGTGCAAAAGCTCGCACTTGGTACAATTGTACCGAGCCCGGGGACAGTACCGTATCTGCTGTGACTGTAGCTTGGTGCAGGGTACAGCACCTGGTACGCTGATACGGTACCTGGTACGCTGGTACCCAGAGCTACAATAGCAATGGCAGTGATGGAATCCTTGAGTCCAATGGTACAGCCCACGTGGGAAGCCACGTCACCAATTACGGCCGTGACGAGACCGATGGCGACAATACTAATAACGAAAGTAGGGTAACCTCCGAAGTAATCTGAGGAGCAATGGAAAGTAACCGATCGTGGGATACCCAAGGCTCAGTAAGCAAGTAACGATCCCGGAAGTATCGAAACTAGCGTACGGTACGTAATGGACTCAAGTAACAGTTAGTGTTACCGCGTAACGATAATGCAAAAAAAAAAAAAAAAAAAAACTCGGTACCACAATCAGTAATGATAAAGAAAACAGTACACGGCAAAAAGTGTTGCCCCAAACCAGTATGCATTCCCATGCACGGAAACTCAACACGTATACTGAGTGAGTGCACGAGAAGGTGTCTGGGTCAACACTCCTGTCAGTGTAGCAGTGATTGTTCCGTACGACCGAGAAGCATAAAGAAAGACTATGTAACTATGATAGTCAAAACTATAAACATAGACAGGCGCTGGTATTTGTAAAGAAAAGAGCGAGTAATCGTGAGGGTTATTTGGGAACTAAATGATACCGGTATAAGTTTCGAATATCTTGAGGTCCGTACAGAATCGGTGTATGAGAATAATATATTTAGTACACCCATAATAACATCAAAGTACTAGCTAAGCGATGCTACGTTAAAATGCACAATAAACATACAGATTTCTCTAACAGTTTTTAATGGAAGAAATGTCCTGTATGGAAGAATAGTTAATGCAAAGCACACACAACAAACAGTGCCTCCGACTAGAAGGTAGACGATACTATCAGAAAATAGGCATTAGGTTACAATACACAGTATCTACATCCAGCCTTCAAAAATATTTCTTTTACACAACTGCTTGTGTAAATTTAAATAAAGAAGGCAATACTTTACCACCACATCTATAATATCAGCTTAAATGGCATAGGAAATAAAGAAACTATTAGAGCATAACTGCCACAAGCAAATTTACAACATTGGCTTGGCAAGCACCATCAAAGCTAGAAACTGAAATTTGCAAAGCATAAATTGCACAAACACAAGTACCACAGTAGCGTGACAAGTACCATCAATGCTAGAGATTGGGATGTGTAAAGCATAAATACAAGCACAAATATGACGTATTTGCATAGCACGTATCATCTAAACTAGAAATTACATTAAGAAGTAATTTTATATGAACGGATATTAGAGGACAAGAGCTAGCTGAAAAGCAAAAATTAATGGAAATTAGGAGATAAATGGATATTAGGTGAAAGGTGGATATTGGTTTAGGACTCAGCAGGCTGGGGCTGCAGAATACATGGACACTTATGATAGCTACCAAATGAGAAAACTTTACAAGCTTATGAAAACTGTTCTACTATGCAAGTAAGTCACTTCGTTTTTTTTTTCCATAATATGCTCTGAATAAGTCCTGAACTATTAAAGGTGCCTAAACTAATAGTAAGTAGGGACTAGACGACGGGATAATACCTGGCATAGTACTGACTTGAGCATATTGATGGTAACGCAGCTCAAAGCCTTAAAGCACGCGCAAAATAACACACGCAACAGAGTAAGTAACGTAAATTCATCATTCAGAACTAGTTTAATTGTTCCAATAATACATATAAGGAAAAATGATGAGGAAATAGGTTTTTGGATCAGAACAAATGTGCACATTACTTTAAGACTGGTTGATAAGCTGTATGTAAGCATAGGAATATTCACTGAAAAATCGACGAAGCCTATCCATGCCAAAGATAAACATTAGTTGCTATTTTATGTGAGGAAAATATTACGTAGAGCAAAGAATGATGTGTAGAAGGATCCTTGAAACTTTCAAGTTAAGGAGGCATAACTGCAACTATACGTATTTGAGGTAAGATAGGATGGCATTTCGTGGCTCCCGTAGTATTCTGATAGTTTCAGAGCTTCCTCAAAACATTCCTTTATTGCGTCCGGTCCTGTACCATCGATACGCAGTTAACCTTGCATGCGAATCGTGAAACACAGTGCTGGCAGACAGATAGACACACGGAAGTAATATGGGAGGAGAGAGTGTCGGCTCTTTTTCGGTGAGTACAAGACTACAGCGCAATGGCTGACTTCAAGCGGCTGGAACTGGCTGCCGAGAGTGGTCTGTGATGGCTTAGGCTCTAAAGAGCATCAATATAGATTCAGAAAATTGTCAGATAGAGCTGGACTAGCAAAATAGGGCGAATTCTCCAAGCATTGGCGGGGAGCGCTGCAAAGTAGGCACTCGCACTTGTGAGCAAGAACAGCTTGAAAGAGCAGTATTAGCAAAATAGGGCGAATACTAGCGAAATAGGGCGAATTCTCCAAGTATTGGCGGGGCGCGCTGTGAGGTAGGCACTCGCACGTGTGAGTAAGAACAGCTTAAAACAGGCTCCTTTTGTTACATCCCGAGCCCTATCAATCAAGGAGCTTCAATAGAAGAGGGGCGAGCCCTGCGGCTCATTCACAGATTCGCCATCGAGTCAACCAGATCTTTTATGGCTGTGAGACGCGTTCATGAATCTCATCGGTGGAAGTGACGGGGGAGCAGTGAGAATCACGGGGAGCAGTAGACAAACCGAGTTACTGATATGCGATTGGTGCATGCGCCACCGGCTGCAGTAAGCGACTCTTGAGTTTCACGGACGAGGCTCCTGGCTCCCTCCCCTTTATTGAAGCTCCTTGGTATCAACGACACCCTATTTATGCCTGCAGCACCCTACCTTGGAAGCGACGGCGGATGGATGAGAACATTAGTAGAATTATATTATCTAATTTTGTCTCCGACGCGATACCGTGCCACCATCTGCCGCAGTGCTCTGTAGCTCTCTAACTCGGGGTTACAATTTGCTTCTTTGATTGAATAAATTAAAGAGCCGAGGCTCACTCCTCTTACATTATCATCTCCGTGGAACGGCATAGCGGACCATACTACTCGTAAAATGCGGATAGCAATTTGCCATTTGCTGTTGCTTGGATACGTAACTATACAGCACGTATTTTTCTTTGATTATTAAAAGGTCATACAGATGAAAATATGTACTTTACCCAATCATATTATTAGAGAATTTACCAAGAAATAAGGGATGGAACACCTATCACACCTACTGGTATGATGAGCAGGATTTATATAGAAAAAATTATGAATATTAGATGAATCTACATGAAGAAATGACAACGAGGAAGTCACATAATTGGTGAAAAATAGGATGTATAAACGTAGGGCAGGAGCAAAGCTAAAAAGAAAAGATGCTTAGGGAAGCGAGAAAGAAGGCAAAAGCGTAACTTGATAGCAAAACGAGGAAGAAAAACTATAAAAAATATACGCATTCAGTGTAATTTTCATTATATTTCATGTTTAAATTTCTACGAACAAATAACTTAAACGCACATGGTGTACTTGCCGTATCATGTAGTTAATGACCGATCCCTCCTAGTTGGTTCCATATGTTTTTAGGGGAAATTATAGTTACTAATTTCCAATAAACTTGTGATTTATTAATTGTCAAGGACGTGTAATTAGTTAAATTTATTACAATTCTTGAATAAACGTAACGGATTGCTTTTAATTCTACCTACCATTATTGATCCAATAACGATAACCAACTCAAACGTCGGAAAAAGCACCTTAGACTATGTTTAAGTCTACTATTATTAATTAAATAACGGCAAGCAACTAATTGTTAATATCCAGAAAATCTACTAGTTATGTATTATTGATCAGCTAGTAAATACTTTGATCTAATTCGCCGTTTTATTAGAATATAAGTCGGTGTAGAAATTGGAGCACCTCAGAGGTACTCTGAATCCTCTGGTAGTAAAAATGCAGTACTTCATACACTGAAGTGGTAGTTAGTAGTATATGATGCACTTAGTAGGTTGATAATAAAGTACTTTCAAAATTCTTGGTACACTTGGTACGTAAATATGGTAGTTGGTACATTTCCGGTCCACTCGGTAGATGAACTGGGTACTTAATGAATCTCTGGTACACTTAGTAGGGAAACTAGGTATTTGTTATAGCTCTGAATCCCTTAGTATATAAACAGAGTATTAATGAATCTCTGGCATATTTAGTAGGTAAATAGGGTATTTGATTGATCATTAGTACATGACAAATATTTGGTATTTGAANGGTACTTAATGAATCTCTGGTACACTTGGTAGGGAAACTAGGTATTTGTTATAGCTCTGAATCCCTTAGTATATAAACAGAGTATTAATGAATCTCTGGCATATTTAGTAGGTAAATAGGGTATTTGATTGATCATTAGTACATGACATATATTTGGTATTTGAACTTGGTAGCACACTCGTAGACATTTTGAATGAAAACGGTATTGCCGAAATCCCTTTTACTCTTGCTGCGTGGATATGATATTTGGTACAAGGAACTCAGCTGTGGTTCACATGATTAAAATGTAGGGTCGTACCAAAAGAAGTTGTTTGTAACTTACATTGAGACTCTTTCTCTTAAGGGTTCTAAATGAAAATAAAAAGCCAAGAGATTAAACTTGCAAACTAGTCATTATAGACGAAAACTTAAGTTACATGAGTGAGCATGAACGTTTCGACCTACCACGTCATAGTCAAGTTGTTTATTATCGTATCCAGGATTTAATATCATGATCTACTTAGCGTTAGTACGCGACATCTACTTCTCACTATGTACCGTAATTAAGTGAGTACCTAACAAAGCGTTTCTATTGTTAGTAGTACGCTGGCACAGTACCTGGTACGCTGGTACCCAAGGCTACTATACATATGGCAGTAACGGCGTCCTTAAGGCCGATGGTACAGCCCACTTGGGAGGCAATGTCGCCGATAACTGCTGTCACAAGACCGATACCCAATATGGACAGTACGAAGGTTGGATATCCACTCAGAATATCTGCGGTGATGTAGATTCTCAACAGATTACAACCAACAAGTGCGAACTATTAGGAATGTTACTCGAAGTTGAATATTTTAAATATTTTTCGTTTGTACCGTTAGTTTCGTAAAACAATGTTGTGTTTCGAAAACAGCGAGTTTTTAAGTGAACACCCAATATAGCAGAAGTGAAAAAGACTGACATTAAAGTGGAAAAGTTTGAAATATTTACCAAAATCGAGAATTTATGAATCCATAGTTCAAAGTCAATTACAATAAAGTGAGCTCAGGATACTTTGTGATCTTACTTACATAAAATTTCAAGTTTATCTGAATATGGTTTAGGCATACTCATGGTGACATCCAACATGTCTCACACTTTGGATTTTAACAGTTGGGATCGTCCAGAATTAACCCGTTTGCGATACAAAAATGAAATATCACACCAAATATTCTTGTACGCGCGTAGATTTTTCCAATAAATGAAGGCAGAATTGAAATTAAAAACAACATAGGGCACGCTCAGGAAATACAAATGATGACGATGAATTTACACACAGAAAAATAGAACATAATATAACAAAGTACAAGGGTATAAAACAGGTTTGATATATACATATCTACAGTGGAGAAAAATAATAAAAAAACCAAACAAGACCTGTGGAATGAAAGACAAAAGGGGATAATAGATATTACATGATACAGGAAACATTTGAAAGAGCAAATATATTCATGGTATTAAGAAATAAAATATAGTCTTAGGGAAGCTGAAACTGGGAAGACATTAGGGTGACAAATGCATATGAAAAGTAATTAAGGGCTGGAAGACTTAGGTACAAGCAAGATCAAGACACGTAAAGAGGTTAATAGGCATAGAGTAAATAACTCATAAAATATACTTGAGATCCAAAGATATGACACAATAACCAGGGGAAGACGTTCATATGAAGTACATTAAATGCATTAAAGAATAGCGATTGGAGATAATTAAGCCAAGATTTAGGAATAACTAGAGAAGAATTCTCAGAGTGCATACATCCGCCAAAGAACGCAATGTTGATAAAAATTCAATTTGGTGTTGAAAACGGGATTTCCGGTTTCTCATCACCTAAGTTTGGTCAGTTGTGCCTCTCTCTTAACATATCTAGCTGCTCCTGTAATTGTTATAAAGATCCGTCCTCAAATTTTTGAATATTGTTCCGACCAACACTAAGATAAACCTATAGTCAAACACACTGACGGACTGGCGAACCATCACTAAAATTTGCTCGTAGCATTTCCAACAATTCCTGTAAATTTTATGAACATCCTCTCATAACCGTTTGAATTATGATATTAAGAAAAGACAGGCAGTCAATACAAATAGTCAAACGGCTGGACAGATCTGGAATAGAAGTTAATAATCTGTTGCTTCTAACATACCTAACATTCCCTGTGAATTTCACAAAGATCCATCCCCAAATTTTTGAGTTATCTTGGTAACAGGTTGAAAGACAGACAAGAAGGCAAGTTTAAAAAAAAATATGACCTCCTTCTGGAGGTAATAATGATAGCAATTAAAAAAGAGACCATCGAAGGTTCGGCAGCGATCGCAAATTTCATAAAACAATGACTGAAGATAACAATATTAATGAAAATAGAATAATAGTACTAGCTACAGCAGTACTCCGACAGCTCACACCTCTGCCTCGTAGCCCCATGATAAAAGGCAGAATGGTAGACAGACAAACAAACGGACTGACGGATCATCATAGAAATTAAATAATCTGTTCCTTATGACATTACTAACATTGCCTTTGAATTTTATGATGATTCCTAAATAAGTTTTTGAGTTATGTCTCTAACTGACAAACATGCAGACAGAACAAGAGGCAAACAGACAGATAGAGAGCTACACACAAACCCCGGCAAATAATAACCGTCTTGGCAGAGGTAATGATATTAATATATGCACTAATGAAATAATGGTTGATTTATAAACGATAAAGATAAAGAAGTTAAACCATACGAAGCAGCTACTTTAGCAATATGCACACACACTTCCACGGGGTACATGTGACAAGATTAAACAAATACAACGTTTCGGTTAAGAACCGTATATATAATATGCATCAATATACCGCAATATATGCATATAGGCCTACATCTGTAAGGCACGCACCAAGAAAAGCTGATTACGTACAGCGGGCAATATAGCAAAATATTTGCCAGAAAATATTACAGACTATATTGAAAGAGTTTACAGCATGATCGTCGGTCATCATACTAACCGCTATAAATTTGTTGAATTACATTCATTATATTAATATTTTGTCATAGAAGAAATGAATGACTAGTTGTAGACACTGCCTACCTTATTCGGCTGATGGCCGACCATGTATATATATATATATATACAGTAATCGGTATATACATATATATCGGATAAAATAACTGCCAAGAAAATTAAAAGAAAATGCAGGACCTACGTAGAGGGACAAGTCCAGGGGGAAAACAGAGAAACGTGAAACAAAAAGAGGACACTACTGTCATTTGTACTACGTCAGTGGAAATAAATTGCGTAACGGAACCGATATGTACAGAAGTTTGTCGTCTTGGTCAGGTAAAAAAAGGGCCAAACAGTTTCGGCAGGTAGTAGTTGTGTGAACCTGCCCTCGGGCGAAGCTACGCTAACGGCAATTTATAAAAAAAATAAATTGTACCCGATGGGATTAATTTCAGCGAGGGAAATTTTTCAGAGCCTCACACAAACGAACTGGCGCGAGCTGAGCAGGCACCCGAAATAGAACGGGTTAGTCGATAAATTGCTAGCCACTACGCCCAGCACTAGCGGCAAATTGCACCCTAGTGCGATGGAAATGAGCGTGTGAAATTGCGCCAACACGCAGTCAAACTTACACTAGCAGTACAACACACTACGTGTAAATTGCGTTAGTGATCGAGGCAGTCACACAGTAAATTGCTTTTGCAAATGGTGAACATCATTGATAATTGCAATTTTTGTTCCAGAAATTGCATGAGTAGTGCTTTAGATAGGCAATAAACTGCACAATTTGCACTGTACAATGTAGGTATATTTACAATAACCCTCAGTAGGAAAGTCAAATAGCAAAGAGTGCGTTGAAGTTAGTGATAAATTGCACTCAGTAACAAAGGGGCCATAATTGCACTTAGTAATGGAATATCCATCAGTTTCACTCAGCAATGAATTAATCATAAATTTAATTGAATAATGCATTAACCATATATTCACTCAATAATTAAATAGCGACAAACTCCATTGAATAAACAAATAATCGCAAATTTCACACTTCAAAAAAGCGTAATAGCAATAAACTGCGCAGTGTGCAAAGCTTGAATGAAAAATAGCACGAATTTGCAATAGCAGCATTATATACTCCAAGTAATTGCAGCGCTCAAAGGTAGAATTGCCACAATTTCAACTGCAGTGAGCAATACTGTCAAACAAACTAAAAGGTAGTCTTTGCCTGCGTAGCAATTTACACGCAATAATTGCACACGAAGAAATTTTGCAACTGGCACGCCTGCACGTCCCGAACTGGGGTACTTCCAGCCGGTACCGTACCTACAGTATTAGGTACCCTACCTGGTACAGTGCATTAAATTCAGTGGTACTGTTGCACTTGAGCCACGTGTAGTACTTTGCCGCAGCTTCAGTATCCTTATAATTTACAACATGGTACAGTTGTACGCGATTTGGTACAATCGTACCCTTGCTGGTACGTTGCTTCTGCTTCATTTACGCTTATGATACCCGACCTGGTACAATCGTACGGTTGCTGGTACTTAAATGGCGACTTCTGCTATATTTATGGTACACAAACTGGTACGCTACCTGGCACACTGGTACCCAGGGCAACAATGGCAATGGCGGTAATAGAGTCCTTGAGGCCAATGGTGCAGCCCACATGCGAGGCAATGTCACCAATGACAGCCGTGACCAAACCAATAGCGCTAATGCTAATAACAAATGTGAAGTAACCGGCGCAGTAGTCTGCAAGTAATCAAAGTCACATAAGTAGGAAGGCCGTAATAGCTCTAGTCAATTAAGTAGTAAGCTGAAAAGTTTACAGGGAAACAAAGGCGGTGATAAATATTTTGGACTGTAATGATGAAAAGCCAAAAGAAACTTTTAACGGCAAAGAGGGAAATTCCAGGGAAACAGTCCACATTATTCGATGCTGCGTTCTAGGAACATATATTGTTTGAGCAATATATTTTGCTTGCAACGAACTTGATGTAATAAGACACGGGTTCTTAATCATTCGATGAAACTAGAACCAGTGGATTGCTCAGTATGACCCCTACGTAACTAATCTTATGTTCTTTATCTCAAGACTAAGAGATTCAAATTGGTGACGTCATTATTCTGAATTTTATTGCCACCTAATGAAATGGCTTTATGTCAGTTCAGCCATAGGCCCCAAACTTTGTCTGTTTGACTGCCGATACAGTCAACAGGATCTTTATATGAGTTGAAGGTATGACGTTCGAATATATCAAGGTGTTCGTAAATACCAATACTCTGAGACAGAGACCTATATTCGGTACTATTTGATTTCCAAGTTCTCGAGGGGTAACCCTCTGACAAAAGGGGAAAATTGAGTAGGGAGTGAAAGGGTGCTTGTTTAGAATACGCTTTTCTAGAAGGTGACAATAACGTATAATAATAGAAACCTCTAAACTTTTCAGCTTACGCTTGAAAGTAACCTTTAGTCTTCTGAGATATTCAAGACAAAATACAAATACAATAACGACAGGAAAAAACACCAATATTGGGATGCAGTCAAGTTCACCTATACAGTATTATAATGATAAAATATACATCACGGGACAGAAAAACATGGAAAATATGGAGGGGCAGAATTTTTTAGTAATACACAAGAAACATGAAGAAACTTAGGATCTTCCCTAGACAACGATTTCCAAGAAATAAGCAGAACCAGTTCTACACTTCTAACCTATGTTGGAGTAAAATATAAGTTGGGATTAAGCAAGGCGCTTCTTTAACAAGTGAGGTAATTTCCTCAATTTCAGGGAGGAAATTAATTCGGTTTTATGAGAGTTATGGTACTTCTGCAATTAGCTTTCCGGTAAAGTACACATCAACGTTCCTATCATGATATCTAAAAATGCTTTCAAGGAACATCATTTGGAAGCGTGGGACTGGTGCTGCGAGTTTTTTCTTTGGTTCTTGGCTCGCAAGAATAGTAAAAAAACCACAAATGACATCAGCTTCGGTCTCACAGAATAGATGAAAATGGAGAAAACGTTGAATACTTTCATGCAGAGCACGACATGGAACAGCGATGCAGATACAGAGGTACATTCAACAGAGATACAGATACAGAGGTACATGGAACAGAGATACAGATACAGAAATGCATGTAGCAGAGATACATGGGATACAGCAACAGCCAACGGAATGACGACGAAAAGCATGGCGCAGAAGCAAGTAAAGTGCGAAAAATCAAGATATACCTGAAATTTTTTTATACACTAGGAAATAGTAAAAGAAGAACTATGACAGATATTGAAAATGTGGGGATGATGAGACAGGGGTGCTGTAGTTTGATGAAATCCTAAACCAGATGACTTACGAGCTCTTCGATCGACCTACTTTGAGGCAGGTTGTAATAATATATTTATCTCGACTTAAACATTTCTTAAAGACAATGTATTAATGTAAAGAGTTTGAAACTAAAGCTTCTCTATAATTTTCTAGCTCATTATATTTTAACTTCTTCTCTAGATATTCAGTCCAGAATATTGTATTCCAGATATAGGATCGAGCTTCAAACATTAACCGTAATCCGATTACGCCTGGAACTTGATCTATGTTAAAATCCAAGGCTCAAAATCCTGGGTAAGTTCAAATTATTATCATCAGAATAACTCATCAACAATTGGGATATCAAACACGCTTTTAAGTATTTTTCACCCAGCATTATATTGTGAGTTAGTTGACACAAGTTACGTTTCGATAATTAAATGTAAAATTATGAAATTCCTAACAGGGAACGCAATCGAAGGATGAAAATTTTGAGGGCGTAGGGGAGAAAAATATTAACCAGGTATGACATGAATATTCTCGTGCACGTCTCGTACTATATAACTCTAAACTAACCTTGTTATAAGGAAACGTGTCCTTCATGGACGACGATACAAATAATGCTCTATTCCTCCGAGACCTCGGAAATTCATTTGGTGTATGTAAAGGTAATACAATTCTCCATTTTTTAAGTCGTGTTTTTACTGTATCTAGAGTCTTGTTTAATTAATGGAACGTATACTACGTTCGGAAGAACTGCATAATGAAACGTCAGCAGTAACTCGAGTAATCCGATATTAGGAGAAAATAATTAATGCAATATAGGCAACGAGGTACATTATATTAGTGCATCAGTAGTGGGTTAAGTAATAAGTTTGGAATTCTATACTTTTGGTGTGACGCATATGTTGGCTAAGGAAACTTTAATGGGAAGTATTCGTCAGACTACGAGGGACGGATTCAGTATATTAGCTGGCACCTGCTGAATTTCCACACACCAAAAGTATTATTTTTCATCGATGCCCGGGCTCGTATTTTAGCTACGATTCGATGTTCACAATCAGGCGTCATATTATGAATTTATGACCCGGGAGGCAACCCCGAAAATGTATCAAGGATACTCTAATTTTCCCCTGTCTAATGCTGATGGCGTAACGGTTGTACTAAGGAACCAAAGAAGGGACGTAGGGAGGAACAATCAGAATTGAATAACTAACTTGCTATTCCAACTTGCCACTATTCCTGAAAATAAATTATTAACGCAAACAGTAGTATCTGAAAAGGAAATAAATGTGAGATAGTGCAAGCTAGGAGGCAGAATTGATCTGAAAAACATTTTAGCAATACGAGCATCACTGAATCTGAAAAAAAAAATTCACGGTAAGAGAAGCGCGGGAAGTATCAGATACGAGAAAAATTGTAGTAATACTGTTTTTCAGTCCAGTATATCGAAAAATTAGGTTTGGCGTGTCACACTAGATCGGCGTGTTTTATTTAAGAAATCGAAGGATATGGGGCAAGAGGAAAAGTAACTCATTTTATTTAGCAATATAAGCTTGTTTGTGGCACCGTCACACGTCTGGTTATACGTTATTTTATCTAGAAAAATAAAGTAACTTTAGCTGCAGTGAAAAACTAACGTGAAAAATAAAAGAAAAAAAAATGGAAAAGTGGCTGATTCCCCAAAAAAAATTTCTTTGATTCATAAGAGAAGCAAAAATAAACTGAAACTAATAAAATTGCCGACTTTTAGACAAGAAAAGGATATTTTCTTTGAATCACATGAGATTAAAATTAAAACATACGGAAAAAGTTGAGGACTTTCAGACTGAAGATAATTAAATCTTCATCGGTTTTTTTAAAATGCAAAATTAAGACAAATTAAAATGGTATAGGCTGTTAAATATGAAATATTCACGAAAGAAATTGACTAATGAAGATTTTGCTTCGTTTCATTCTCTTGCCCAGTTCATTATCAACCAAACACCGAGAATAAAGTTCCAATATTTTCGCTGGTAGCAAGTCCGCAGTCTAAATGCAAAGAGGCAGTCGTGGTTTATGCTAATAAGTTCGTTTGCGAGTAAAGACACAGAGCAGAAATAAAAAACTGCGTTTTAGAACATTTGCAAATCAATTATAAATTCTAAGCCGCATCGGAGATATCAAAGGGATTTTTAAACTAACTTTTCCACTGATAACCATTGGCAAAAAAAAAAAAAAAAAAATTAAGTTTGCACGACCGCATTCGCAATAAGAACAAGGAGCTCTTCTGTTGTATTCGATTTAATACAAACACTGGCGAGAAGTTCGAGTGCTGTGTTTGCATGCTGCTGTATTCAAGATCGCCTCTCCATCAGGTAGGTGAGTTTTCGTGATGCTGGGTTTGAGGAGGTCTGGGATTAAAATTTCGATGTGGGGTCTAATCTTAAATATAAATGGGGCCGGTTGGAGGGCCGAAGTAGCCTCATGAGAAGTCCGTCTTTGATACTTTAGCTTTAACAGTTTGTGATCGACTGCAGCGGTTCCTTTCCCCAGATTAATATTTATAAGTTCACCCCTTCAAGAAACCTGTTGTCATTTTATTCCGGAAGGGGACACTAGTTATTCAAATGATCATGATATTAACGTGATGCTAATTGGATTTTTGATCGAAAGGTTTTTCGTTCTTCAGTGAAGAATTCGCCTTCAGAATTTGTAATTTAAAGCCTCGAGATGACGTTCTAATTGCAAATTCTAAAAAATATGAAACCCAGAAGCCAGTTTGCAACACCAACAATAGCGAGTGTGATGCTGGAGCTGCAAGCACCATTCCAAGAACACGCGGTATATAAATCAAAAACATGAATTCATATCAAAGGCGAGGGGAGACAGAGTTACACGAGATGAAACACGGCCAGCAAACTCTGTTCCATTTGCGAAGGATTCCAGAGCTCATAGGATGGATGAGAGACGGCGCCGCTCCAGGACGACACGTTATGGAATGTATCAGTCTTTGTGAGAGGCTTGCTCTGGGGCAGTGAGGTCTTTGGATGAAAGGCTTCTTGATATTGGGTCATTGGAGAAAGGACTTTTTTATATGGGGACTTGGAAGCAGCATGGTCTTTGGAGCAAGCAATATTTTTTGTCCGGGTCTTTGAAAAAGATATTCATATAATATTGAAATTATCAAAAAGTGATGACTTTTGACGCGCGTTGTTGGAGGAAGGACGCCACGTAACTGGGTCTTTGGAGAACACTTATTCATGCTGAGAGCCGTTGGAGAAACTATTTATTAGACACGTAGTGTTTGGACGGACTTCCTCACCTTAAATGTTTTGGAAAAAGGTTTTCTTCGTATTGGGTCTTTGAAAAAAAAACGACCTGTTCATATTGGGGTTTGGGAGAAGAGGTATTGAAGAAAAGACTTTTCGACAACGGGGTCTTCAAATGAAAGACTTCAATAAGAAGAGATTTAGAGAAAAAGGAAGGAAAGATTACTTTACAGTGAGAAATGGAGAGAGGGTATTTTATAGGTAGGCTTGGAAACAGTATAGTCTGTGTATGGAGACAAGACTATTGAAAAATGATTTCAATATTTTGAATTTTTTAGAGAGTGCCGTTTTTGCAAAAAATTTTCTCTTGAGTTGGAAAAAACGCAGGTCATCTATTGTAAATGCAGTCTTTCTATGAAGTACTCTTCATACTGTATTTTTGAAGAAAAGAATAGATATTACAAAGTATTGTCTTAGGAAGTAAAAATGACATTGGGTAATGTTTGGTATAGTGGGCTTGCATTTTTGCCCACCAGTATAATAGCGTATGGCAGTGACACAACTTTTTCCTGAAAAAAAAAAATAATTTGAATTCAAGTAGATCAGTTAAACATTGTTTCAGTCAAACTGACTGCAATTCAAATAGGAAATTTGAAGCCAATCTTCATTTGTCAAAAAGCTTTTTTCAATCAAAGAAATTTCAGAACATGTAGGAAGTTTCGCGTCATATATGATGTTTGAACACTTAAATTAATCTGACTTCAAATACGCCATTAGAATCCAAACCTGATTTTTCAAAAAAAAATCATAAAGAAAAACTTGATAGATATCAGGCATACAACAATCGCAATTAAAAAAAATACTTGTATCTCCAACTGCAATCTAAGCACCTAGAGACGGCTGTTCTTGAGAGCAAGAAATACATAATTAATAAAATCAATGAAAAACAACTATGGGATTAAAAGGCAAGGGGGAGTAAATGCCGCAGCAGCTGCATCTCTAATGGATGAGATAAGCTGCAAAGTAACAATACAAGTGAAAACATTAGGTCGAAGGTAAAAATGTGGGGAAAATAGAAGTTGAAGTTTAATATATGCAGTTGCTACTACCATTGGACCCTTCTAATCAACTGAACCCAGAGACAGGTACCCAACACTAAAATTATTTTCCGTTAACCAACCACATCGTGACAGCTAAAAAAAAAAAGAATTTATCAACGTGTCACATAGTTACTATTCGCTAATGATTTTTATCGAAGGTAGTATTACCAGCCAATCGATCCAAAGAATTGATACAACCAAACAATTTTCGTTGCCATGTCCTGATCTCCAATTGACCATTTCTTTATAGTTTTCTACATTGTGACAAGAACTTAGTAGCCTGCAGGGACTCGTGGCATAATTATCTGCTTAAATTATTTCCATAAAACTGTAGCTTTGCGCTTAACCAACTACATGTATCGTTATAACCAATGAGTGTATCATTTCAGTCAATGACTTTTACACGTTCACCGTAGGTACTATAAACAAAAACTGTTTCCATTCTGATGCCACTAACCAGCAATTATATCACCCCGTCGTCACCACCATTCGAAAATTTCCACAAAAAGCGATCGTCATAATCAGTAAGAGAGATTCCCATTCCCAGTGGGCAGCCATGACCACATCACCTACCAGTGGGCGGGATGAGAGCGAACAGAATTTTCCAGAAGACTGTGATGAAGTGCATGACGTAGTCACCGCAGGTGGGCAGTTTCTCACCGGCATCTTCTCCTTCTTCTTCATCGTCTCCTGCACAGAGTTTCTTCTTTATTTATTGACCTCCTGGATTTTGCTAAATCAGCTAGATGCGACAAGATCAGGAGAATAGCGTGGATAAATATACTCTTGAAAAAAATTGCAATGAAGGAGCAGGGTCAGGAGACTATGGTGGATGGAGCAAAAGGCAATCTATTACAACCAGTCGTATCAAACTACCAAAAATATACTTTCGGTAGTCAGTTTATCAGTGGGTATTGTTGATCGGGCTGCATTGGACCTACCAGCAATTTACACAAATTTTGTGTTCAGGAATTATGTTGGCCACATAAATTTTGCGCCGTCAACATATTCTAGAAAACTTACCACAGCAACAACTCAGCCACAGCTCACTATTGCTATGTCATTACTCACCATTCCCTGTCACTACTCACAACTTCTTTGCCACTATACGCTATAACTTTATCATGACTATATATCACAACTCTCGCCACTAACCAAGACAACTCTCACAACTCACTACCATGCTGTCACGACTCACATCCTCAACAACTCTCACAATTTACAACCATATGGCTACCACTCACGACAACCTTGTCACCACTCACCAGCTTGTCAGCATTCATCACCATTCACTACTTTATCACCACTCACAACCACAACTTTCACTTCTCAAGTCTCAACTCACCCGAAACCCTGTTGCCACTTACCACCGCAGCTTTCACCACTTACTACCGAAACTTCCACCACTCACCACAACAGCTAACCGTCACATGGTCACGACATACCACAATCCTGCCACCACTTACGACCACCTTCACAACTCACTACCCTGTCACAACTCATCACATCCTTTTACAAATCACCACCACCTCATCATCCCTCACCACCAGCCTATATATCACCACTCACCACCACCACATCACCCCTCACCACCACCACATCACCACTCACTACCACCCCATCACCATTTACCACCAACCCGTCACCACTCACCACCCTGTTAACACTCACCACTACCACCATATCCCCACTCACCACCACCCTATCACCACTCACCACCAGCCTCCACAGAAATAGCTTCCTTGAACTGGTCGGCCCAGCTGGAGGATCCCACGAGCAGGGAGGCGTTGGCCTTCTTCACGAGTTTGTCCACCATACTCTGTCGAGAGGATGTAGGTATATAGTGATTTCTGATCCTTGTTAGTACTAGCATTAGTTTTGCAGTTTCGACATTAACTAAAAACAACTTTGAATATTGAATAATTAGATGAGAAGTAAAACAGCTAGTTAATCTTTCAAAACAGCTAGTTAATCTTTTTACAGCGATTCGTAGCCCCTCCACACACAAATGAACAGCAGTTTTTCGCCTGGGGTACTTCAGATTATCAGGTGGGTGAAACTTGTATAAGTTGGAGAAACTTATATTAGTAATATTTATTTTTGAAATTTCGGAGGTTATCTGAGGGAAGCGTGACTACGATACCGAGATGAAAGCCACAAATGACATTTTCGATAATGTACATGTTTCTTCCAATAGTTGGCTACTGCACTTAGTGCAGACACACGGCAGTGTCAAGAGCGGAGCGCCAGTTCAGAGCCTATACAGGGTTTCTTGGGTGACACATTTGCATCGTGGCATAGGTTTGATTACAGTTCTATTTCAGTGGACCAGCTACTAATATTAACTCACGTTTCCATTACTATTATTAAAACTATGAAAAACTCCATGGTGTTGCCATTTCAGCACTTCTTGCAGCCCTAAGAGCAATCTTTTCAGCTTCTTTTAATGGGTTGACATGAATGCTGTCCGACTGTGTTTTGTAATACGAAGAGCACATTAACCAGGTACGACACGGCAGCATGAGTTTACTAGAAATCCGATAAGGCTCCCTAATGTCATTCATAGAACACAATACAAAATAGTACTATTCCTACGAGAAGCTTATGGAGTATTTAATCCTTATAGGACTGTAGAATAGGTTTGATATGAGAAAGTCAAATACTTGGAGCAACTACCGTGGAGTGTTTTGTATTGTGTCCCCTACTTTTGCCGTCTAACGTACAGTAGAGTTAATGCTGTGACCTACTGCCTTAGTTCAACTTTTGACTTTATTTAAAATCTATTTTCATTTAGTTAAGCTAGGCTGCTACAGGTTACGAGCATACATCAATAACGAGGAAAGATGCTAACGGTAGGCATTTTCAAAATATTTGCCAGTGTATAATATTATTGAACGACCTTACTACATTATAATCACGCTAACCATGGTCATTACGTTGGATTGTACTCATATTTAGATTGTAACTACTGGTGTATGTCGTTCAGACTCGGCACTGACTACATAGAGTACCTACAAGACACATACCTGATTTACCATATTTAGCTAAGATACAGACTATACCCAAACCAGTGGTTCAGAAAAAGAAGATATCGTTGGTTTCGTATCTTGTTCAGCAATGTGTCTCTTTGTTCGTTTTTTGTCGAACATGTCATCAACCATTTATATTATAACCTTTTCTATAGCCTACATCAAGCTAAATTACAGGAGGCAAAGTGAGGTTAAACTCGTTCAGGTTAGGTGAGGCTCAGTAGAATGCACGTTACTAGGTTATTCTAAGCTAGGCGATGTTTGGTCACGTTAATTTTGGTTAAGCTACGATAGATAATGCTAGTTGAGGATAAACAAGGTTAACTTAGACTAATTTAAGCTAAGCTAGATCACTTAAGGTTACAGAATATTATATGAGGGTAGATTAAGTTTGCTTACACTAGTGTAGTAGTTCTCAACCTATTCTATACTCCCTAGAAAAATCTTAACAAAAATTCATACCAAATTTAAGCAAGAAATAAATTTAAGTTATTAAAATAAAAATGTTGCACCCCTTGCACCCCGGATGACATCCTATTCGCTAGTGTAAACTAGATGAGGCTAGGTTAGCCTCACCTTGTATTCCTTGTTCTCCTTGATCCTGATCTGGGCGCGGTTGTTGGCACCAAGTTTGGGCTTGCCGAGCAGGGCGATCTTTTCATCTTCGGTCATCTCATCGTTCTCCTTGCTTTGGAAATCGAAGCCTGCAGGCATGGCCGGTCCTGGCGACACGCAGTCAAAAACATTGTCAATATCTACTGAAAAAAGCACCAAAGTGTTCCTAAAATCCTACGATATGGATGGACAATTGGACATGTAGTAGATGTTTGTGGCTTTAAAGTGTAACAATTTCAAAAAGTTTGTGTTTTTTTAAATGAGGTACTAGCTAAAATGTGGTCATGACATAACTTCATATCCACATAAAACTGCACCAAAGCGTTTCCAAATCCTATATTGCTCGTAGAACGTTTATAGCTTTAAAGTGTGACAATTCGATGTTTTTACGCAAGATAGTTAAAAAATGTAGAAATAACATGATTTCATGTCTAATTGGAAATTTCACCCCTATCTGCCTACACCTTACGGAGGGTGCTGAAAAGTTCATAGCTTTACAGAGTGATAATATGGAGATATTTTCCATACAAGGCAATATGATGCGATTGAGCAGTAACTTGTGAAGGGACTACGGGATATTGATGGTGATAGTTCAACAGAGCTTAAGTTCGTTCCATGATTATTGGTCTCATTGTACCTAAAATGAATTTGTTTAAAGCCAGAAACAATTCAGTACCTCCGGTACTATAGGTATGTACCTGCATCAAATTTTGACACCTAAACACGGTGAATTCTAAGTGTCTTAGAGAGGGATATACAGTATCAGTAAAAGCTCTTTACAGCTATCTCGTTTTTCAACAAAAAGTTTTGTGTCAAGTACAAGGATTCTGCATTGATATTCAGTCATTTGGCGAATGTTTTCAATTAATTTTTCAAATTTTTAAAAGATGCTGTTATATAAATAATGAAATATTCCAGTTTAATTGCCTCCCATAGTGATTATAGGTATATTTAATGATCTCTCCATCATGAATAATCTTTGGGACTGAGCTGGTGTTCTCACCAGAAAAAAAAAAATTCTACATCATTCCAGCAATTTTCTATGAAATTTAGAACTTTTGAGAAAAAATTTTCAACCAAATTATAGGTACTTACAAGTAACACCAATCCCAATTATTGGTGAATGTTTTTTCCGAATATTTCTTTTCATTGTACAATTTTTAATGCTTCTAAGACAATCTTAAAATTACCTCCTTTTAATGTTTGATGTTGTCAAACACCAAAGCCATAAATTCACTATGAAATAGTGACAAATTATGATTGAGCCATTCCTCGAAAGAGCTACCCAAAGCTCGTGCTAGTTGAGTTATTTTACAAAGTTCTGAGAGTTTTTGCCGACACTGTATGACCTCCCCAATTTTACCACGCTTTAAAGTTCAAGCTACGCTTGAATCTTGTAAGGAATACCTAAACGCGCTTACGTCAGTCGATATTAGAAATTATATTGGTGATCGCCAGGGTGTTACTACATAATAAATATTCTAATAAATGAGACTAATTTTCTATGTTAGACAGACTGGCTAAACTAGCAAAATAATGTAGAATTAACTGAAAGATTTATACATATATATGAAGACGAGATGAACTAGCTAAATTAAAGATTCTGTACAATATTTGATCTACAATATATAATTCGTAATGAATTACTTAACTTACTTCTACCAACAGTAGTGGTGATAGTACTATCATCTTACACCTATTCCTAGGAAATGATGTGATTGTTTACATACTGTAAATATCACACTTAATAAATAACAATGCATTTTCTTCTAGTGCTGGTCATAGTTTCTAGCAATGGTGCACTGTGGGAATTTGATCATGCTTGCATAACTATCACTAGGTGGTCAAATATATGCTACATAAAATTTGTTCTAGAATCCAAGAGATCATTCCCAAAGCAACTTATAACGTCTTGTTGACGATAAGGTCGCTTAGTTTGAACGACTTGTAATTTAAAAAGCTAATATAAGTTGAGAAAACTACAGACTAGATTAATTAATTAGTTACAAAAGGTAGCTTTTTGAAGCCAGAAACTGATATAAAATATAGTGTGTTAAAAATATACTACGGGAATACAAAAATAGATATAGCCAGCAAAAAAAAAAAAAACAATTTAGTTATTTTTCGTGAAGTTGTGAACGTTACACGGCTAGCACCAAAATCAAGTGCTCATGATTACAGTAGAACTTATTAAAGGATAAAATAACAATAATTTTATTTGAGCATTATTCGGACGTATCATAACCTAGGTGTGTTGAAAAAATTGAGACTGGCTAATCAATAAGTGAGTTATGGACTTATGAAAAATCTAAAAAAAATATATAATTCAATATGAGCCTGTTTCTAAAAAGCGAGCATCAAAGAAATAAATGTTTTAAGTGGGATTATGCTTCTTCAAAATACTTGCCACTGAAAGTAATCACGAAAGTTACGGACCAAAAAATATTTTTTCTAACAATTTCGATAAAAAGTTTTCGAAAGTTTTGGATAAAGTTCACTGAGCGGAAACTTCCTCAGGTGAAGCACAAGAGGAAGAAAAAAGTCAGCCCCATAAAAGAAATAAAAAATGAAAGCTGAAATTAGAAGTTCACACACCTAATTCATGAGGAAATTATATCCATGTGTGAACCCTGACGCACAATAGAAAATCAGTTTGAATCACGAAAAATTACGACGCCGAGCATAAATTGATAATTATGCGAATAATTATTCCCTTTCGCAAAAATTCATGTGATGAAAAAATCAGAGAAAAACGTTTTACATTATTGTATGGGCGCACAAATGAATTAAAAATACTAAGAGGCACCACAATCAGGAATAAAAAAGTAGGTATAGTTGAAAAAATGCGTCTAATATATTAAAACAGGTACATGTGCCATATGCAGAAAACAATACCATTTATAGGTGCAGAAAAATCGCCTAAATCCAACATGGTGCAAAATTCGTGCAGTAATATATACCTCCAATAAAATATATTCACAAAGAATTCAATTGACAATATTCGACCCAAATAATGGTTATCTTTGAAGAATATACCGATATCAGTAACGAAGAATAGATCATTTTCGTTTCCGTTGCCATGGTTGTAGGTATGTTTCATAGCTTCAAAACATGACAAAGATCTATAGTAATATTATCAATAATTATGGATCCAGAATATATTGATATTCATGATTATCTAGATTAACTCTGCAATACCAGAAATTATGTCATGAATACTAAATTCTAATAACGAATCAATCATAAACCGATCATTATTCTTGTTGTGGTGACGAAAATGTATATTTCAGAACCCTAGTACCAATTACACAAAGAAACACCTGTATGCAGTTTCTATGTATAGTTGAGTTCCATGTAATGCATGTACAGTATGTGTTGATGCAACATAGTATTCTTGCAATATATATATATATATATATATAAATTTCTAACATCTAAATATCTACCGTGCATCTTACCTTGGACAATACATAAATCTATTCTTTAGAAAACTAACATAGTCACGCACATGCATGAACAATATTGAACACCATGCAACACGGTAAAGAGTGGATTAACTTGAAAATTAATAGACAAGATTAAAATCCAAGTCCACGAACATCAAGACATGCAAAACCTTAAGAGAACGTGACAGGGGAAATCTAAAACCTCATACATTACAACATCTCTCCACAAATCAAGATAGTGCAACGATTGAAAAATATGGTACAAACTATGTACTACATCATTAAGCCCTAAATAAAGAAACTTCTTATAATTGCCTGTTAACATTAATATAATTTTCAAATTCAGTCACTCAAAATTACAAAATGTGCATCAGTCATAAAACTAATAAATATCAATAACCTTAGCAGAATTATTGACCGCTTCAAAAGTTGTTGAGACGGTCAAGAATTGTGCAAGGTAATCCAAAGTTAATAGCAATTTTCAAAATCAGACGTACGCTAGCACGAGATATCTCGTAGGAAATTAATTCAATGCTCTTTTTAAAAATTTTATATAACGGTATATAATGCTGAGTTAAGGGGTTAAAAGAAATACGACAGTGAAATAGGGCCTGGAAAATCGGTAATTTAAAAGAGTCACGCTGAGAGGAGGACGAGCTTTGGCACGCGGAAATAAAGCTTCAGGGAAAATACTTGAATAATTGAACGGTAAATCAGGTAAGTGCGGCAAGTCCATAAGTTTCACCAAGGAAACTAAAATAAACTTTACATGGGTTACTGTACTTCTGATATTAGCTCACCAATTATACATACAATATTTTATGATACAAAATAATTATAATGGGAGCGAACTGGGGAATAAACTTTACATAACATGTTCGGCAGTGATATATGGTAGAGATAGAAGTTCACGCAGCAAATCACATTTTACGAAAGGTTTGTTTTAAAACGGAATGTTTGCTGAGAAAACTACTGTAGATGCGTACGTACTAAGGGCATAAGAACAGGGATGCAAATGTAACTGTCATAATAATACAACAAGTTATGTACACAATTTAAATCAAACCGAGAACAACTAATGACAAGTGCGTAGTAAGGCCATCAGAACAGGGAGAAAGATGTCAATGTGTCAATTTCAATAGAGTGAATTATATACACGTTTCAATTGAAGATATGAAGCATAGAGAGCATGATGCAAACAAATTACAAATAGAAATGAAAGCAGTGAATATTACTTCAACGAGCAAGGAAGAAAAGCAATCAGAATCAGTATTTTACAACTGTTATTGTACATAGCAAGGGCGTGAGACATGTTCAATATTTTAGTATGCTAGCTATGAGAATTCAGTGTGCCATGATGCAAATTGTGAACACTTAAAATAGAGTCATACATCAAAGGTTTTTAAAAATAAAATTTACGCTTTTGGTGTATAAACAAATGGATGCATTTAATGTGAATCTCGCAGCATCAAATTTAAAATAGGATAGAGATAAGAGATCTGGTGTGTATTCATAAGTGTATTAGAGAAATAGCGAAGAATATACTTTGGGAATACTTGCATGGAATAAGTGATATGTCCGATAGAAAATGGGAAGGAAACAAGGAGGAAACCGATTCTTGAAAGTCAATCGGAACAGGTGGAAAGTCTGATAGTAGAGGCGAAGAAAACGACAGCGGGGAAAACTACTGATCAAAGTCGGTCGAAAGAGGTGGTACATTTGATAGAAAATGGGAAGAAAACGATTGCGCCAAATATTCAGCCGAAATCTTTATGGAGGTTCCAAAATCTGAAAAAAAAGAACGTTCGGTGGAAAAGTTCCTGGAAATTTCCGTAGCTGGCAAGAAAGCATGGCACGTAAGAGGAAATCCGAAAAATGCAAAACGGCCTCTGAAATGGAGATTCAACAGGAACTTCGGGAAAAATCCCAAACAGTGGAAATTGCTGGAAGGAATTAGGGAAAATCGTATCATTTAAAACTGTGAGGCAAGGAAAAGTGCAAATATTAGTCGGGGTCATACTGAGAAATGACAGGTATAAAGCATGAAAAACTGTGGATTGATTATAAAAGAATCTTAGCTTGGAAAGTCGGATAATAGTACGAAAAAATAGAACCCAGTAACAAGAACATCAGAATGACCGAAGAAATAGCAGGAAGTCAAATCTGTCGAAAATTTCCTGCTGATAGAACTAAATGAAATTAGAAGTTAGAGATAGGAATTGACATTAACAATGTGGGCGTACTGAGGAGAGCACTCGCAATATTGGAGAAATTAGTAGTATCAGAAATAAACGTGGGAAATTATAACCTAACATGTAAATTCAAAGGTGTTCAGTAAATGAACATGACGTCCCTTGTTCAAAGTAGAATAGTACAGATTACTTGCAGCACAATGATTTAATAGAGCTGAACTTGTCACAAGATGATTCAGTTCAGATTTATCTTCAAGGAGCTTTAATAGTCTATGCAATCTCATTGTTTATCTTTATTATATTGAGCTAGTTCGTCCCAAACGCTTTTTGTCCCGTAGGTATATGTATATTTTTTGCCCCGTAGGTATATACAAGGAGAAAAATCCTGGTAAGGATTTGCCGCGAGGTGAGTACGATAGCGTTAAATCTACTAAAAAAAGATAATTTCTTCGTTACCACAACCACTGGGATGGAAGTAACTTTTATTACACTACTGTTCAAAATTCAAGATGCAAGTGGTTTTTGCTGTAACAGATGATACCAGTTTTTAGCTAGAAGTAATTGGCTATGGTCATTCGAAGTGATAAATTATATTTCTCTGGTAAATTCTCTTTAATGTTATATGATAATACATAAAAACTTCAGCGTAAATGACTTAAACAGTTGTAGAACTAAATATGGGTGATGTCATATTTCACAAAAAGCGCGTGCTGAGTCAATGGATGAATGCAAATAGGTCCATAATTTAGCTCATTAACTCATGATTAATGAGGACAGTAAAGGGTTAGACATTGCTGCAAATTTCCCAAGTTGCATAAGGTACAAATTCCTGTCTCCAACCCTACCACCATCATTATCATTTTTCAAGCACTGCCCCACTTATGAGAGCTTAAGCCAAAGACCTACGGATCCAAGTCGGAGTTACAGGCTCGCGAGCGAAAAGCTTAGCTGAATCCAAAAGTCTTTATGGCGGCTACTGGGAAAAAATTATGGCGCCATGTGCCGCCTTTGTAAGAAACAATGTTCATAGTTTAAATCTCATAATAAAAACTAATCATCGTAACATATGTTGGGTTTCGCTAAATTCAGAGTTCTCCTTGAGAAAAGATAACCATTCCACTGGAAGAAAGAGTGGATGACAAGATGATCAGAAGAAAATTTCACTTTTCTAGAAAATCCTTATATTTTTGGCATTGCTCGAGAAATTAGTAAAATCTACAGTGCTTTATATGATCGCACGTTCATATTTCCTTTTTCTATAACATATCCAATTGCTTGGAAAAGTTCTTTCGTTTTGCTAAATCAGGAGCAATTATAGCAGGTTGTGAGAAAGATACGATAAAAATGCAACACCATGAGCAGTTTTGCAGAAGGAAAAGTGTATTGCATAATTACAACCATAACCTTTGATTTCCCTCACAAAAATAAGACACTTTCTTTAAGGTATTTGCGTTTTTTCGTCAAATAATCAATTTTTTCCTCGCTAAAAAAAAAAAAAATTGCTAGTGAGTCGTTCTAAATCTCTCTCAGCAAAAAAGTGTAAAATATGTTAATGTAACCGAAATTTCCCAGTAGAAATTAGAAGGCCAAGTAAGATACATAAATGGAAGCAGCAAAGGAGTAATGCAGCATTAATTAACGCCATAATATAAGCACCATCGATTATAACCATAAACTACGGAACAAAGGAGAGAGCCATACGCCAAGAACAAAGGATGAAGGATCCAAAAATTGCTGCGTAATTTGCACAAGCAGGAAGTTAGTGTGATACAATTTATAGGAAGCACCACGAGGCAAAGACAACTGCACCATGTATTTGCTTCCTATACGAGCGCTTAAAAATGCCAACAAATGTCCTGGGGCTCATGACCGTAGTACTCGAAAGAAAGTAAAAAAGGAACGAATGTGTTTCCCGTGGTGAAAATAAAATCATGCATGCCGTCACAGCTAAACAGGCAAATCAAATTTTCTCTGCGGAAACAATTCCGAGGCGAGATAGGTTTTATCCGTGCTTTGGTGTCAAGCATGGTTCTGTTTTGGTCACGGAAGAGCACACTTGTCTTTGTCTAGTCACATTGCATTATAGTAACACTGAACTCTCGAATTTATTACCGTTAGTTTAAGAGAAACAAAATGGCAGCAATTATACCAGAAAAATGTTGTGAAATTTACGGTTGCTTCGAAAATTTCCAAAGGAATTTGCCATTATTTTACTCAAGGATTCATAAATTTTAATAGGAAAATGTCTGTAATTTTGTGGAATCAGTGTAAAAAACTTCTTAATTTTACGGAAAAAGAGATAGCAGCATAGACTGTCAAAATTCTCCCAAATTTGTCTTTTTTGTTATTGTGACACTTTCTGAGCGTAAACGTTTGCTGGAGAAAACCAAAGAAGAGTTCGGTGCATCAGGGTTCAAAATTCTGTTGTAAATACTACTTTATGAAATGGTAATGTGTACTTAGTTATGGGAAAGTTAATGGGACCGTACACCCCAGGTGACATTGCTACATGCACTGGTTCGGGCTGCAGATAAATCCAAGCTGGGACCATAGGAATGCAAGGCTACAGTCGATCACTGATTGTCAGAGCTATGACGCTGTAGACGGAAGGCTTGTATGAGATAACTGCGACCACTCGGCCGTCCCCATTGCTGGTGAAGTCAGTACCCTCGCAGCGGACTTGTAAGCAAGCAGTGTTAACACGATTTGTGACATTGATATTTCGTTGACGAGCTTGTGTCTTCCATCTGTGCCAAATTTAAACGTCACCATCTTCACTTCCTTTTTCCGAAATATCAAATGAGCCCTTAAAGAACAAATGTCAATGAAGAAAAAAAAGAACGTACACATTCAACAAGCATTACCCAGAAGTGAAGTTCAAGACTATGCCGAAAAATCTTTATGGAATGGGAGAAAATTGAATAGACCGCATATTTAACTAAAAAAAATAATTTTTTCGCACATATTTGGGGTATCTTTACACGCTTCAGCAGTAGATAATATCAGACGAACGGTGCTGTTTACACTTAAAATTTGTGTTACGGGTACCAAGCACTTCACGACAACCACATTAACTGTAGGAATTAAGGATGTGAACAGAGTCAATAAACAGTGTAACATACAGCGGGCGCAACACTAGTGCATCGGGTTGAGGCATTATGGGCGACAATCACAAAATATAAATTTAAGGTGCTCACTCCTCATAATCGTTTATTATACACTTATTCAGGGGGATCACAATATTAGTGGATAACTGTCCAGCAGTGAAGAGTTGAAGTTGAGAATGGAAACAAGAGGGAAAATCGCAACAATATTGCAGCAACTGAAACAAAGAAATTTTAATGCTCAGTTGAAAATTTTCAAACGGATTGGCAACATAATAAATTTTAAAGAGATGGAAAAGAAGGTAAAAATGAAAGATGATAAAATGCGTACATTGTGCAGTCTCAGTGTGATGTCAAACGGTTCGTTTGAGAATTTAAATATGTAATAGTAAGAAAATACAACGAAAAAGAACTAAGGACTTAGAAAATTCCAGTTTATCGAAAAGTGAAGCAGAGAATTTCAATTTTAATAAACAACAACCTGGAGAATTTCTGAAAAATATACGAACTGCAGATGATTGAACGAAATTTGGATGACATTCTGGACCAGTCATTCATATGAGGTAGCACTATACAGAAATTTCCGGATCTGATATAGACATTTGACAAAAAACAAAATTTCAATTTTTGTTCGTAAATTGGGTTATTAACTAGCCTGTTACCATCTGAGAAAGATGTTTTCATGTGAAAAAGAACAAGTTCAGGAAATTTAGCATTGTTGTAGTTGTGAACGTGACGATTCTAAGATGAGAACTCATACAACTCAAAAATATCTGGTTACAAAATTGGCAGTTTCATCTAAGAGATAATTAAATGCAAGTTTCATTCAAAACTCGATTTTTCTGGCGAAAACAGCATCAATTTTTAAATAAGAGGAACGACAAACTATGCTGCGTCATCTTCAAGTAGCACCGAGATAAGAGATAATAAACAATTCAATGTGATTGGAATTTCCCGCTATAGACTTGTGTCCAATGAAAAAGAGATATTGTTTTTCCGAGCACTTATTTATAAATAACAGAATTATGATGCAAACAGAACAAGATATAGCCCCTGGATATGAATAAATATAGGGAAAAATACACAGTTGAATTATATGAATGAAATGTTGAGCAGTTGAGTCGCATCTAAAGCTAACATAATTTACATATAACTGAACCAGAGTACAACAGCCAGATGTTTTTAAGTTTGAAGTTGTTTTGAAATCATTATTTTAAAAGTTTATGTGCGTTAAGAATATAAAATATAGACATCAGTGCATTACCGTTTTATTTGTTATAAAAGTTACTCGTAATCTATCTAGAGAGAATGATTGAACTATTTCTCTAGTGCAGCTATGCAAATGTTGTATATTTTATAAAGAATCTAACTTAAACGTAACTTTTACTGAAGAATAAGGGCTGTGCATACTATTAGGTCTAAGTTCAAGGAAATTTTAAAGATCTTAAAATTCGAGCAAGAGCGTGAACACATATTCTCTCGTTATCTCTTTAAATATTTTTTACTCACTTCAAAAATAGGTGCCATGTAAACCCAAAAAGTTAAAGAAGTGATTTTATAGGAATGGGCAGCGTTACAAGTGCAGACACTCTCATTTTCAGAAAAAAGATAGTTTTCATTCGCCAAGAGGGTCAGCTAAACCTGGGCAAGATAAAAAAAGTTATTTTTACAGAAATAGAACTGATTAAAAGTTTTGACAAACTCACATTTCCAGAAAATGAAATTAGAGATAGATTTTTTTTTCGAACTATAGGTATGAGGAAAATCATTCCAAAATGAAAGTCATTTAGTCATTGAAAAGCTAAATATGTTTAAGTGCACAAACACGCAATAGTGTGCCGAAATTGGTGAACAAATTAAACGGAGCAGTTTACCAAATAGTTAACTCAACAAGCAGTGCTTCATACGAAGAGATTCAAGTGGTCTAAGTAGAGAAGAGAAAGTTATGCAGTCAATACAAATATTTCGAAGAACAAATTCCAGAAAAATTATTTTCAACAAAAAATTAGATTTTCACTCCGTAACAACTTACGATAGACTACAGAACTGTTAAGAGCAACTAATTATTTTTTTCAGTGAACACTATCATAATTGTTTTAAAAAATTTTATTATTCGTTAGACTCAATCACGGAAAATATGATACCAAACTACTTCCAAACTATACGTATCATTCATTCAGTAGAATTAAGAGTTTGGAATATTTCACCAGACGAGATAAGATAGCAAAAAAATACTGAAAAACAAATAGAATTGAGAATTGGGAGGCAGAAAATAGTGAAAGTTAAGCAAAAAAGTTGAACCAGGTGACATAGATAAAGAGAAAATAAAGGTAGATATTGGAAGGGTGTTTTCAAAACTATTTCACAGCTCAGTCTCGAAATAATATGAAAATTTTGTTGTGATAACTATGCAAAGATTTACAAATAACCAATATAAAACGCCACGTTTTGGGATTTTTTCAAAAATCATTGTACTGCTGTTGCTCATTTCTAATAGAATTTCATTCCTCAAATTTGAAAAATTTTACTAAACAAGTATTTTTGGAAGGCAAACACTAATGTGAAGTTTCCTATCTAATTCAATATTATCTATGAAAAGTTTTAGCAATACAATCGCACGATTTTCTCAGTTTCAATGATATTTTTAGTTTACTTGGCTGCAGAAAAAAATGTATGCATTTTGTAAAAAATTCAATGTTTTTGTAAAATGCTTTCATTGAGACGAGTTCATACGATAGTCGTTTGAAAGTGTTTTCTGATCCAATCTTCCGAGTGTTCTGTTGCGTCCTTATGAACATTAAAAAGTGCGTCTAACAAAAGATATGTTATGCCAAGGCCACATATGCATTCACACCCATAACTGGAAACGAGAATGGGCAGCTCAATCGTCGTCTTGAAATGTATTTCAACTCGGCAGCATAGATACGGCAGCATGAACGACATGCGAGTTGCCGATACTTGCATCACGATGTTGGTGCGAAGGCATTAGTCTGTCCCCAGCATTAAAGTCTGAACCGTTAAGTCGATTGGATTTAGAAATAGTCACTTGTAAAATTATTACATCTTTGCCGATTCAAAGTGACTTTGATTTTATAAACATGTGAGCTCGTTCGCTGTTTACACTAGACAGTGAACCACTCAAGAGATTAGGTGAGAGAACACTTTCAAAAAACACATTCGAATCAACTGGATTCAAATATGATTTCATAGCCAAATAATTACGTAGTATCCATAGTGAAAATCCTTTATCGATTTTTGGTTTAGTTTCAGTATGGACGAATATGAAGACTTACATATAATTATTTTTTCCGTAGTTAATTTGGTGTAAACGAATATTTATATTACATCTAATTAATTGTCAACTGAATTGTCTTATTTATTCCCAGTGTACTATCATTATGAAGTTTGTAAGAATATTTGACGTTTGCATCTAATTTATTATGAGCTAATTAAAAAAATATCTCATCTCGGTTTAGTAGCAAATCACGATGCATGAAAATGGCAATAATGTATTACCTTTTTATTTTCCTTATTCTCGGTTTTGAATGATTATGAACGAATATTTATATACCAATTTAATCTATTATTTACTGATATTTGCATTAGATAATCGGTCTGGTATCATTATACATAAATGCGGCACATTAACATTTAACTTATTATTTATTAACTTTCCATAGACTTTTTCGGATTGTGTTTCATTATTTAGAGACAAAATTATTGGCAAAAATGCAATGATTTACAGCGGTTCACTAAATGATAAAGAATTATACACAAAAACAGCAGACGATTTAGTTACTTTCTCAATTAAATTACGATGCACATCAATTCAAAATTACATACTTGGAGCTTTATAAATTTACACGTGAGACTTTTCGCAATAAAAGTTCGAAAATAGAATGAGAGCGTAAGGCAGCTGTATCAGCAGCAAATGAGGGTAACAAAGCTGCAATAGAAAATTGAGAAGCAACCAAAAGAAAAACGAGGATAGCGGAAGAAATAGAAAAAGGGGAGAACTGTGAACAGAAATGTAGAATGAGTAAAGAATATACAACTGAAAAACTTAAAAAAAGTAATAAATATAATGAGAGTTTACGAAGGAACTGCAATGTAAGAAAACTTAGAAGTGATGAGAAGATGTAGCTCACTCAGCTAATTAGAAACCCACAATGTGTAGGCATAGGAAACCAAAGGATATGGAAGTGGTACGAAAGATCTTATAGAATATGAAACGAAGTGAATGTGGAACCAGAATATGGCAAGCCCGAAGCTTTCATAGAATGAGAAATGAATAAAAGGGAAATTAAAAGAGAAGACCGGGAGAATGTTCAGTGCACGGAAAGAACGGTGGTAATGAAACTGATGAGAAAGTACCTAATATGTAAAATATGATAAGAAGATTGGAACAGGAAGAACATACACTGTGGAGAAAGCAATGTAGAACGTGATGAGTACGGCAAATGGAAAAGAGAATAAAAAGAGCACTGAAAGTGTAAAAAAAAGAGTAAAACAGATCAAAAGAAGCGCTAAAAGTGTAGAAAAAGAGAAAAACAGGTCATGAAAAGCATTGAAAGTGTAGAAAAGTGCAAACAGAGCGCTGAATGTGTAGAAAAGTAGAAAAAGTGCAAAACAGAACATGAGGAGCTCTGAAAGTGTAGAAAAAGAGCAAAACAGAGCATGAGGAGCACGGAAAGTGTAGAAAAAGAGCATAAAGAGCAGTGGTGAGGGAAAGTAGCAAGCTTAGATATTCAACAAATTACAAAGTACCTGTCTTCCTGTAAAGCACTTTGTAGTCTTCTCCTGCGCATTCGTAGTTTTGGGCCAGAAGAAAACTTGGTTAACTTCAATGGCAACATTTGAGCATAATCTATCACCCTCTACAATTATTACTAGTTCAAATCAACCCTCAGCAAGGAGTACGAGACACTGTAGATAGTGAGTGCATGAGGTTATGTAGGTCCAAATGCAAGTCAGGCGTCACAAGGTTAAGAAAATATGGGGTAAATGCTACCAGAAATGCAAAAGCAGAAGGTGCAGGTCAGGGGAATGTGGTGACCACGCAATCGAAGCCGCACCTCTGCAACGACGATTTCAAACGTGCATTATGAAAGATTTTTATTTTGGAATGGGACGGCAAACTGGGAAAAAACGTACACTACAAATAGGATAACAGCCCTGCATGCAGATAGCCTATTTAGCGAATAAGTTTCTAATTTTTTTTTAAAGTAGGGAATAGTGATTTCGTTCAAATTAAACCGGGAGTCAGTCTACAAACAAGGAAGAATATAAGGTAGCTACAATAAAGGTGGTATGTCAGTATGAGAGTCTCCACTGAAACATTGACGTCAAATTGACGTTCACATTTTCAGTTTTGGTATAAGTCTGACATCACTTATATGACGTAGTACGTCATTACGCCGTCACACTGATGAAAGATTCCATCAATTGACATATTTTATTGGCAACAGTAAGCATGCATGGAAAGTAGGATACCAAGTTGGATACAATGAAAATTTGCAAGACTTGCTCAAGAGGATTAGGTTCATGCCTTTAACCTACATTAACAGTACCATGGTTGAAGGTAATTTGCAGGACTCTTACAAGATTATAGGACCTTGAGTTTTACTATATCCAACGACGCAAAGTTGAAATTTACGTAGTTTACAAAATTCCTAGAAGAATACAGGGTTCATGGCTTTCAACAGGATGAACAATACCAAGTTGAAATCGATATAAATACAGGCAGAATGCTACAAGATAGCAAAATTTATGAGTTTCTATAGGATGAACAATGCCAAGTTGGAATTTAGGTGAATAGGCAGGATTCCTACGTGAGCATGAGATACATGAGTTCCGCAATGATGAACCTTGCCAAATTATTATTCAGGTGAATTTGCAGATTAAAAAAAAAAACAGAATTATGAGATTCACTAACATGGAGTTGAAATTGAACTCGAATAAAACTGATTTAATTCTATAATGGGATTTATATGATTTTTTACACTTATGAACATAATTATGATAGAATATACGTAAATTGGCAGGTCTCCTACTATATAGCAGGATTCATGCCATTAACTTACTGTCATTCATAAGCTACACCAAGTTGTAACTGATGTAGGTTAAAATGACAGCACATTCTTTGCGAGAGAATTTTATTCATGAGTGTTACATATGCTCTAGCGAACGTTTAATAGATATACGATGTATGTATACTGCCCTGAAAATTCCAGTTTCAAGCAATTTTTAATATAAATTTGTTTCTCAGTAGTTATCTTGGAGACGATCTTAACTACCCCGCTCCAATTGAATACAGTGCTTAACTTACTCACTATCTGAAAAAGTAAATGATACTCACTACCTGAAAAAAAAAACAGATGATACCCTTGGCTTAAGAGTTAAGTAAGAGTTAAGTTGAGGGAAGGAGCTGAAAATACGAAAGTATCAGTTAGAAAAAGTATCATCGTCATGATGAAATGAAGTGCTAATTTTCTAACTGAAACTATGTTGGATCTCGTCAAAGAAAATCTAAATGACACTAATTGAATTTTTTACAAGCTCGTGCAAAAAAAAAAAAAGAACAATGCGGCAGCTTAATAATCAAATCAAGTACTATAGTAAAAATGTTTCTGCCCTTATCTGTCTAGGCATTTTTTCACGCTACGCTTGAAAAATTTTGCGTCGATCGAACATTACGGCTGTCATATTCGCATATTCGTGCATGGGATATAGTTTTGAATTTCGACAGGCAATTATTGGAGATTATATGACCCTGTTTTGTGCAAATAGAATGAATAATAGATGACATCTAAGTGAATAACAGAAGGTATCTAAGGCACATAAGATGTAGAACCTGAGTGAAAATAATAATAATAATAATAATAACTAGAGCACTCTGAGAGCGCATACCTCCACCAAGCGAGGCAACGGTAGCAAACAATGCAAATTGGCTTTGAAATCATAATTTTCTTTGTATAAAGTCCAAAATCTAATCATTTTTGCCTTTTGATAACTATGACTGCTTGTGCAATTTTCTTGAAGATCCGTTCACATCTTGAGTTTTACCGCTAACAAACGTTATGACAAACATGAGTCAAACATGCAAACGAACAAACCGATCTGTACCATAATTTAATCATTTATGTCTTTTAACATTCCTAACTACCCCTAAAAATTTCATAAATATCCATTTATTATTTTTTGAGTTATTGTGCTAACAAGCATAAAATTAATAACAGTGATAAACGAACGAACAAACGGATCATTACCAAAATTTGGTCATTTACTCTTTGTTATATACCTAACAGCTCATGTTAATTTCATAAAAATCCATCCCTAATTTTTTTGAGTTATGACATTGAGAAAAATAAGGGAGGCAAACAAACTTATGGACATATCTTCACCAAAAGTTAATCGTCTGTTCCTGCTAAGATACCTAACAATCCCGGTAAACTTCGTCCAAATCGGTTCTTAGCTTTTTGAATTATTTTGGTGACAGACCAAGAGGCAGACAAACAGACATACAGGCAAACAAACAGACAGACAAACACGATGAAAACATAACCTCCTTGGCGGAGGTAATAATAAAGAGCAGTAAGTACGTAGAGTGGCCTGCAAGAATAAGCCATGCTACATTTTTTAAATTGTAAACTGAAATGTAAGTAGCCCGCTCCTCTATCCTTGAAAATAGACCCGCACCACCACGAGCTTCAATAATTATTAAATAATAATAAAATGCTGTCATTGAACACTACTTGAGAATAGTGTACATATATTAGTAATAGTTTCATAAAATTAATTCAGGCCATATTTATCTATTTTAGAGATTTGTACACATATAATTATTTTAACTCACGAAATGATAATCCATGAGTTAATACCCATAGTGATTAGTACAATTATTATCAGTAGGACAAGAGCTGCAATTAAAGACATTGTCAAAGACTTACCGTATATTTCTTTTTTAATTCAAGCTTTTGATTCTTAAATAGCTGGAACTATAAAAAGGAATATACTGTACGTCTTTGACAATCTTTAATTACAACTCTTGTCCTGCTATAATAAAATTGTGATTTCCAAGAAAGAAATCAATTAGGACAATGAGAAACAGATACCAGTGATACGGAAGTTGGCACATGCCTATTAATTTTCCGGGGAACAAATAGAATGTTTAACTTGAAATTCAGAAGTCCTTTTGAAAGCAGCTAGGAGCTATTCTTGTTATTTTATATAAAGCATTGCTCGCTTTGGCAGCACAAGTGGAAGGATGGTAATACTGGGCCCACGTGTAATCGGCGGCGCAAAATTGTTTGAATGTTTTGAAGCGAAAATGAAGACTTTAGTGCACTGCATTGTCTACGAAGCACAAAACATGCTCTTTCCCTGATAAATGTTTGTCCATGGGTCACACTAATTAAATATGAATGATATGCCTCGCAACAGCCCCTGGGACTGTGCTTTGTGTTTAAGCTTTCATAAAAGTTAGCTTGAACGGCTATGAATTTTAATTGGCTCTAACAGCATGCGGTCTGATAGAATTCTCGGCCGTCCCAGATGCTAAAAGCGTAGAGCAGCTTCCGAGGGCGGCTCAAACTTCTGCTAGGGAAGTGATTTTAATTAAGAGGTAGACGATAGGCAAGCAATAGATTCCATTGTTTCAGTATATTACAAAGACAATAACAGCTTCAGCACAAAACAGGCTTTCCTGGACAGGACTCATCGGATGCATTGCAAAGGACGCGTTATTAAACGCAGGACAACAGGCATTGCAACAATCCCTGAATAGGAAGACAAGTATATTAGTTCTAATAGTATTGGTCATATGTAGACTGCACCTCATGGTCTAACTTAAGCCCTTGTTATATCAATAATTTATCCCTCGAATCAGATTTGTTTTTGGAACAATGTTTTGGTATCAATACGCCATTACTAATATTTAGTTTGCTTTGGGTAATGGTACAAAAATTGGTATCACAAAAAACAATGCCAGTGGAAAACTGGAAAAAGGATAGGCGCCGTGTGACCTCGATTATTCGAGTTACGGACATGTGATCGAACAACGAGCCCTTTTAATTGTACTTTGAAATTACTCATATCTCTTGTAGTGTATGTACTATACCTGTACATGGAATGTTTCAGAGAGCATTAGTTTTGAGAAAAGGAAAGCTGTATGCAAAGGTTAACCCATTTTCGAGTTGCCTAAGACGCCGTCGCAGATACTAGCGTTATAGAAGAAACCATATTTGGACACTTGCTGGGTAAAGGGTTAACAAAGATATTCGGTTCCAGGATTTGGACACTGGTTAATTCCAATTCCGTGCGTACAGTTTGCTAAGCAGAGGTTCTAATAACAGATGAGATTCAATTAGGTGCGAGGCAACATGCCCATTCCCAGATTCCCAGAGAAGGTATAAGACATAAGCTTCGGTTCGAGAACACTGAAGTTCGGAAAGAGCAAATTAAAATATTACTGTTGTTTTACAGTTATTTTCTAGGCATCTATTACACTCGAGAAAATGGAAAGTTTGAATTATTTTTCGAAGTGTAAAAATATGCTTCTGTAAGTAACCGACGGCAAAAAAGAAATCGGGCACAGGAAACCTACAAAATTATTGAAAGTTTAGCTCGATATTTTTATTATTAATTTATCTCTCAAGCTTGAAACTGTGTTTCGCACCTAGCATTTCCATTCTATAAAATCACTACATTTTCCTTTGTTGAATTTTCGGTATCTTGTGTTTGAAACTCACTTAAAAATAATACAAGAATACACAGTCTTCTAATCAACTGTGTTACTGTGGAGACGTGAACTGGAAGTGTATATTTCGATCATATTAAGCAATACAAAATATTGCTAAACGGTACAACAGTACTGTATGAACAGTACATGAACTGGATGAAATATGAGGCAGAAAAGAAGATGGACATAAGCTATGAGCGAAAAACTGAAAGAATTAAATAATTATAGCATACAAAAGTAACCAGAACTGAATAAATTCAAGAATTCCAGCACGGAATGCAAAAACAGCGAATTAAAACAAACAAAGATGTTTTGTCTCTCTAAAATATATGCAGAATATCAAGCTACGAGGCGGTTAGTTGAACCAGTAGGAATCAAAGAGTCCAACTGGTTATATTGCAGACCATATTAAATTGAAATGTAACTGACATATCAGTTTACGATTAATTTTTTCTTCTGCACAACAGACTCTTTAATAATAATGCTGATTCTAAGAACAGTGAGTTTGGCCAAAGCAGCAGATGTAAGTTTTACTTACAAAGCGTATACTGTTTCCAACGATACATAATAAGCACGTTTCGGAATTTTCTTTTACATTTTAAGCACAGATCTCATCGTTCATTTATTTAATAGACACGAACAACAGTTTTTACTTATATTATAAGCAGATATCTTAGGTTTTACTCCTATATAGCCACGTACCTCACTTTTAATTCTTATCGTAAGCGCGTCCTACAATTTGCGAGCATATTTAATAGAATTACTATATGTTTGAGTGCAAAGCAGTGGTTGGTAATCTGCAGTGTGTGTCGGCAGCATTTAGGGCTTGGTGAGAAAAAGGGCATCTTAAGTTTAAATGTACGTTGGATTATCCAAATAGAATATAGGGTAACTCTGAATAAAAAAATGAAAAAATGATTGGACGCAAAAAAATGAAGTTTTCTAGTTTTTTTTTTCACTATGTTTGATCCCCCGAGCAACATTACGGGGTTTGGATCGCTCATCAGCGACAATACACAAACTTTCGAAAGGTTCAAGCCAACCGAACAGGTTGTTTCGGAACGGCAAAAATAAGAAAAAAGCTGTTCACGACAGGCTCAAGCTAATCAAACATGCGNTTCACTATGTTTGATCACCCGAGCAACATTACGGGGTTTGGATCGCTCATCAGCGACAATACACAAACTTTCGAAAGGTTCAAGCCAACCGAACAGGTTGTTTCGGAACGGCAAAAATAAGAAAAAAGCTGTTCACGACAGACTTAAGCTAATCAAACATGCGAATTTCGAAAAGTCCAACCTGGCAAAAGAGATTGATTTGGGATAGTTCATCCTAACCGGAGCGGGCCTACGATACACTCTTGTCATCTACACAGGCGGTTTACAATAAATATTAAAAAGCCGGTTTTCGGCAGCCTCAAGCAGTCAAACAAACAAGCTGTTTTCAGTAAGTTTAAGCAACCAAACAGGCTGTTTTCGACAGGCTCATTTAACCTAACATACTGTTTTCAACGGGTTTGAGCAACCTAACAGGCGATTTTTAACAGACGCAAGCAACCAAACAGGCGGTTATCGACAGTCTAAAGCAGCCAAACAAGCGATTTTCGGCGTAATCAAGCAACTAACAGGCAATTTTTGACAGGCTCAAGCAACTCAACAGGCGGTTTTTGACAGGCTCAAGCAACCAAACAGGCAGTTTTTGACAGGTTTGAGCAACCAAACAGGCCGTTGCAAAAAGTTCAAGTTCACCAAAAGCGGGAGTTTCATATTGAATGAAACAAATGCATCGTTAGAGGAAACGATAACAACACACAAGCTATGTTCAAAGCATCCAGGTTGTGCAATAAGTGCAATATACAAATGGCTTTAGCAGAAACTGTCAAATTTCTCTTTCCAAGCACGGCGCGGGTTATTTTTCAGTGGTGAGGCAAAAAATAACGCAGATTAAATGAAGAGCAGGAAGTTCTAATGGAGTACTAAGCTGAATCCCAAATTTGGATATCTGAACAGGCAGGGTAGTCCACTGCAGGAGTAGCATACTTCGACGTTGCAAACACTTCAACAGGGTAAAAGCGCGCATCAGATGATGATCTAAATGGGGTTAGAATCTATAAATACAACGGTATTTAGTCTACTTAGTATTCGAAATACCGAAAACTGTGAGTAGTCCACTAAGGATCTCCGCCCTTCATTATACCCAATCAGAAATTTCAAACCGATTATCCGATATTATCCTAGACAACTGTTATTTTCCCGAATATGTCGGATAAATGCCAAAGATTTTCCGATAGTGTATTGCTATCAGACATGTAAATTTCGTATCCAGAAACTGTCTAATTTCGGTTTTAACCTGTTAACGCTCACTGTACACATTGCAATTAAGGTAAGTCCCTCGAACACGGATATTTTTTTTTTACTAGCGTACTAATAAGTAAGAGCTCAACTAAAAAACGATTTGGTAGTAACAGCGCAAATAGAAGACCCAAACGGTTCTTTCCTGCCTTAAAGATAAGGTATTAGAGAGAGACGAGAAACGAAACGGATTTACCCAAAAGTCGGGGGATATTATGTCAAAGGGACATGCCAAACGCGTTGTTTCCTGGAGAATATTTGGAAATTTTTTCAAAGCAAGCAAAAGCGTTTGTTTTCCTTAGGGAATAAAGATTATTTTTTATAGGGTGAAGAGAATAACAATGGGGTATTAATTTCAAAGAAAAAAAAAATCGGGGGCTTCCTTAGGAAATATGGTCATTTTTACAGGGTAAATCTGAGGAATATAGGGAAACTTGCTTCAAACAAATCAGAAATATAGGGTTTCCGTGAGCAAATACGGTAATTTTTACACAGTAAACCTGAGGAATATGGGAAAACATGTCTCAAAGCAACCAAAAGTGAGTACTTTTCTTGAGAAAAACAGTCGAATAACGTGAACAACATGTGTGTGTGTGTGTACTTGAAGCAACCAAAACTCAAAATCTGTTCGTGGGGGGGGGGGGGAATTCTCTACCGTGCTACCTCTACGACGTCACATTAAGCGCAAGTCGCTTTATGATTTCGGTGAAATAGAGGAAAGAGAGACGTAATGCTGACTTCTGCTCAAGCAAGAGTGACGCAATTTTGGCTTGGCAACCCCATACCTTCGGCCAAGTTTACCAAGCAATTTTGCGTCACTCTGGCATCAGTTCCAACAGATGCTCTCGATTTGACTAACTACCCTTCAATGTGTCGTAAGTAGCATCACTGTGACTTCCAGTAGGCCCAATAAGATAATAATATTAACATCAGAGGTAGGCCAATAGTGAAGTCATAACGCAAGTCCCGCGTCCCGAACAGATTTTGTGTCTCGAGGGCCTCGGTTCTCTGGCCTAGAACTGATGACGTCATGCTGGATATTATACAAACACAAGACCTCAGTAACAAATTCATTTGTTACAAAAGGTATTGATGTTGCACTTTAAATGCATTGAACTAAAATTAATTTATTACAAAAGGTATTGATGTTGCATTTTAAACATATTTAACTACAGTGTTGTGATATTTGCATAAAAAATGAAGAATTGATTGTACAGGAGCTGCAGCCTTTTCAGAAGCCCTTAGTTACATGATGACATTTTTTGAAATTAAGGCATTTTATCAATTTTCTTGTCAATTTGCTCTTTAGGTCATGTGGAGCTACATAAACAATAAATTTAAATACTATACTGATGTTATTTCTTTTTAAAATGGAGTCATTGTTACAACAATAATGTTTCCTATTGTTTAAGTTACCGGTACAAAAGTGTTGGCCTTATCTCAGCATGACTTCATCAATTCGAGGCGTCAGAGTGTTCTCCACAAGGATCGAAATGTGGATGCTGAAAATTTCATAGACTGAAAAACGAAGATTCTAATTCAGAAAATCCTGTATTAATAAGAACTCCTGAAAACTGTGGTTGTCTTTCCACAATGGGAAGCCGATGTAGCAAGGGCATCTAAGAGCTATAGTGCACGCGATACTTATAAGAATGAAAGCGTGGTGGTCATAAACGTCGTTATGTTACTAAATAATAATATATTTCTTAGGAATCAGTAACAATTTCCGTAACGGGTTGACATTTTACTACCTTACCAGAATTTTTGCTTTCCCAGAAGCTACTTCATAATTTCTGGGGCGGCTAAGTGTATTCTGTTAAGCCGGATACACACTCTGGTCGCCTGTTTCCAGTATACGCAGCACAAAGCAACCTAATGTTCCGTTACTTCCTCGTCAACATTACAACAGTGCAATGACTTCTGACGTCTAATTTTCACTCCAAATTTGAATAGATAAGCGGAACTGTACCTGCTTGTGACACTTGCTAGCACACCGACTTGACGGTTAACATTTTAACAATTTCTATTAGCTGACGCGCATTTGTGCATGCAAGGAAGCAACAAAATGTTTGACTACTTTGTAGCGAGTTGGGAAAACAAACAATTAGGTAGTGTACCTGACTTTAGGCTAAGCATATATCGTGACTCTCAATTGATTTAACCTTAATTTTTCTGTACGTTTCAATCGATGCTATTCCAACGTGGCACCTGATTTTGATTCGCCGGCTTGGGGTTAATCGTGTATGGACAAAAAAAGAAAAGGTTTTTCGTAACTGTTATAAATAGCTGTTATAAGCCCTGCTGGCCCCTACCGGCTTCACGTAAGCGACTTATTGTAGCACATTCAGTCTATGAAGTTTCCAGCGGGACCACACCAAGGGGTATCAAAAACTACGTTAAATAGAAAAAAAGAGATGCTTACAGAGCTAAATGCTGTACCTTACGGAAATACATTCATACAACAGCAAACACACATCGATAAACATAATGCAGTAAAGGGGCAATATGTAGCACTTACATTAGCCGGATATTGTACAGGACGCCATGATGATGATTTTTTGATTGTTTTTTTTCAACAACAGCAAGAAGAGAAGGACAACAACAAGAAGAAGGAGAAGTGGTAGTAGAAGAAGAACAATCGCAGGCAGAACAACCGATGACGAGGCAGAAGATTTTATGTAAAAAAAAAGAAATACATAAAGTACAAGATAAATAAGAAAGAATGCTGTAACCTGGGAAAATACGATAAACATGTAGAAAAATACACTGTACAGTACATAAGAGATGCGCAAATAGTAAGGAAATAAGGGAAGAAAGGAATGGGCTCGATAGGTTTGTAGTTACGTAAAGAGTAATATACGCATAGGTAAGGAATGGGTAATATACGTAGTTTTGGAATTGATAATGCATATTGCGACTATGTAACATAGATTTGGAATGGGCAATAGAATACCGGAAAAAGGAATGGATATATTAGGAACGAAATATATAAATGGAATGGGCAATATAGATCTGAAATAGGCAATATGGATTTGGAATGGGTGATATAGATTTGGAATGGGCACTATAGATTTGGAATGGGCAATATAGATTTGGAATGGGCAATATAGATTTGGAATGGACAATACAGATTTGGAATGAATAGAATAACACTGCACACAATTTAGCTACCTATACAATTAGAACAGAGTGCAGTCGAAATGAGTAGATTCTGGAAGGAAAAAATTGTAATTGAGAAATTAGTCCAACTGATACTGGTAGACATTGAAAACGGATAATATCTGTAGGAACAGGTGCAATTTGGAATACCATTTGGTGGGCACATTTTTGCGGGTACGACTTGGTGGGTGCAGATGATTGGGTAGTGTAGGACAGGGGCTGAGTTCAGATTCCCAGGGTACAGTTCCAAGTCTAGTTTCACATGCACAGTAACTCCACAAATATCAGTCAAAAAAATACAGCAACTCATATGAAGGGCACCAAATGCAGCAGCCATAAGAATATTACTTGGGAAATTAATGATTTCTTGTGGAGGTTACTGTACTTGTGCAATTAGCTCTGCAATTAGGAAACGAAAAACTTCAATATTTATAGCTTAACTATAATAACGGTAACTGTATAGATTACTTCAAGATGTGCGAGTAGCAGTTTTAATGCAGTACAATAGTACACTTCTGTACTGCTGTCCAATCAACAAACATACTGCAGTAGAAGAGCGCATTTCTGTACGTAACAATTAGAGGTGGGCAATTGCGGCCCAACTACAGGGATGAAAAGGGCCGGAGGCCATAAAACATCGGCCCTTTTTAGGTTTGTGGTTTGGCCGCAAGCGGCCAGTGCCCACATAGCACTGCTGCAACATCATCAATTTGTTCATGCTGATAACTCGTGCAGAGGAACAAACCGGAATTTTCATTTGTTTTTAGCCATTGTACAAAGTCAAATACTTGATATAGCTTACGCTTCGAATAAGAGCCAGCAATTAGTCATTTCCATAAGACATACATTAATGCTTTTAAGAAAAGCACGGTAACGTTTATTGAAGATTACAGAATATATGACACACATTGCAGCAATGCGGGACGTGGGGAACCTGCAATAAATAATCACATTGTGCAGCTGATAAGTGTACATACAAAGGGTCAAGTAAGTATGCGTAACGCTCTAGAAAAAATGTCTTTTAGAAACGTATAACACGTAGATAAGAATATCAGGATGTAATAAAACTTTGAAGCTCAACAGCTGCACCCAATCTTGCCCATGGCTGAACTACCAGAAGGTCATCCGATCAAGTGACTATCTCGTTACTTTACAAACATCTCTATGACGTCACAGCTCGCTACAACCATTGAGCGGCGTCATCCCTATTGTGGTAGGGAACGTACGGATTGTTGATTGGTAGTGACATCAAGACGCCACAACCAATCACGTGATGAGAAGAGCCCGTGTTTGAGTAACCTGATATTAGTTCAGTCATGAATATTATTCAAGTTGTGCTCTTTTTCTACAAGGGTTCTTCTTCCCAGCGGCGGCTCGTGGAGGTGGGGTGGTGGGGATGGCTCTGTAAAGCTGTAGCACTCTGCATGTTTCTCCATATTATTAGATTCAATACACTAAATGTTATTTTCTTTCACTGGAATAGTGGAAGTAAAATCAATTGCTGTATTGAAAGTTCTCAGTAATATTGAGTATACTACGGGGCACTGCAATTCCCCAGCTCCCCCCTCCTCTCAACAACCGACGAACCGTCACTGCTTTCTCTCGTATTATAATAGTATGAGAGAAAGAGCCCTTAGCGTGAAAAGACACAATCTTATTAAGATAGGACATACTTTGTAGTGCCGAATGTTGAACGATACGTGACTGTTCAAAGAATACTTTATCTACAAATCTACGTTGCTAAAGCGCTACGAGAAGATCAATGACCCAGTGTATGTAATTTTGTGTTGGCAACACTGCTTTTATGGGTGGTAACACTGTGGATAGTTTTCATGTATAATATCGTAAATATAAATTAATAAGGTATAGTCGTGAAGAGAATATTGTCTATGATGCTTTCATATATAGCAAATTCAGCGACGTCAGTTAGGTTCAACGAAGTTAAGGCTATGTTGCACCGCAATAGGTCAAATTGCACCCAAATAAATCAGGTGCGATTTTTGGATCATATATATTGGGTTAGGTTAGGTTCATGGAGATCAGGTGAAGTTTTTGAATCACGTTAGGTTAGGTTCATGGATACCGGGTGTTGTTTTTGAATCACCTAGGTGCGGTTTCTGGATCACGTTGGGTTAGATTAGGTTGTTGGAATGGAAAATTAGGTGAGGCTTTTGAATCACTTTGGTTTAAGGTAGGTTTGTGGAACAAACGTGCAGATTTCGTTCACGTTGGATAAGGCTCAACGGAACTCAGGTGCAGGTTTTAGATTACATTAGGTTAGGTTTATGGAAATCTGGAGCAGTTGGATTACGGTGGGTTGGGTTAGGTTAAGCACTGGGAAATCAAGGTGCTGTTGGATTACGCTGGGATAGGTTTGCGTAGGCTTGCGGACATAAGGTACGGTTGGATTCCAGTTGGTTTGCTGACGTTAGGTAAAATGAAGCTGGGCTAGGTAACATCAGATCGCGTCAGGTTTGGCTCAAGGAAGTTAGGTTCAGTTGAATTACGTTAGGCCAACTTAAGATGTGTTTTGTGAAGTTATATCAGGTTATATGATATTACGGCAAGTGAGGATCAGTAATGAGTGACTATGGATGATTACAGTAGGGTGGGTTACAGTCAGTACATACAGTCAGGTTGGGCTGGATGAGGTTAGGTTCAACATTTAGATATTCACGGAAAAAAGCAGTGTTGCCAACATGAGTTTCCGCATGGTGCCAGTACAAAACGCAGAAATACACTTGAATTGAGTTTGTTCTTTTTTCAACACTAGCATTTTAATTATATTAATACATGAATAATAACTAGAAAACAGTCTATCATATATTTCGCGCAACTATTTTTGAACATCGTTGAGAATACCTATACTGTAATTCAGCCATGAAAACTTCACAAGCTAAAATACAGATGGTAAAAATGTAAAAATGGTAAATCTTCCAGATAATGCGAATGTACTGGCCGACACATGTTAAACTCAAATTATATTTTTATAATTTTTCATTTTCATCATCAAAAAATTTGAAAACTGAACAGAGCACAAAATTGCAGAAAAAACGAAGACTCCACTGAAAAGAAAAGTTGCTGAAAACTTCCAAATTTTTAAAAGAAAGTTAAGAACATATTAGAGATTTGCTTGCTTCAAATTTATCGATTTTCACCATTCAAAGAATATTTGGAAACCGTTTCAAACTCTGCGGACGTTGCAAGCAGTATTTAATTCAATTTCCTATTAATTTTAATGGGGGAACACTGTGGAAAACATGCAAAGTGTAAATACTATTTCATTAATTATTGACTTTAAACTTTCGAATAATATAGTAATACAAAATCCATCGTTTTACTCTTTGTTCTCAAAGCGAACTGAAACTTTAAGCGACAGTATATCAATTAATTTGGAAGCTTTCAGAAAAATGCTGTTCCTGTCGTAGAGAAACAATGCAAATGAGAAAATGCCATGTATAACACATTTTATGCACATTGAGCGCACAGGAATTTTCATTCGTCTATTGCAAACATGATTTGGGAGGATCAGAGATATAGTAAGTTAATTTAACTTAATTACGTTGACTTACTGCATCCGCCACCTCACTGACCAATTATTAAATATCCTTAATTTTTGGAAAAACAGAATGGCAACTTGGAGTGGAATCATAAAAGAGCCACAAGTTTCAGGATTTGTACAGACTATCATAAACATGAAAGCATGTTCATATTATTTCACATGTGCTTATGTAGTCATTTATAGTTTATATTGTGTACCTCTGAAGATTTCATCAATATTTACTTTTGGTTAATACGGTATCATGGTTACAGCTTTCTATGATAACCTCCCTAAATGTTTCAAAATCTCAAGAATTCAATTTAACTTTGAGATAAATCATATGCGAGTATCCAGGATACAACGGGTACAACCCAGCCATGCAAAATGCACGCGTATTTGACTTCTCCTTATAAATCGTCTGAAATATATATACTTTAAGGAAAATGTAACCTGAGACTATTAGTCACACCTACACAGTCTTGCAGTATAGCTTTACGTCTTCTTTAAAAGCCCAGTATTTGAGCAATAAATATACTACCTTAGAATAAAATAACGAACCTAATATTGTCAGTGAAATATTCTAAACTCAATTTTGACACCCAAATGCGACACTTAAAGAAACAAAGAAATTTTATCCTCCTTGGATGCCTCCCTGTTCCGTACGGTAAATTGGGGTAACTTTGTCCTCATGGGGAACTCCGACCAGTCGCTTTTTTCAGTTTGCGTAAAATGGATGGATGTCCGAACTGGCGAAGAATTAGCAGCTACACTGCATATACTCTTGGAATACTAACTCCCAGGTACTGTCGGTTTTTTACAGTTTGAGAGAACAAGCTGGACGATGTTACCACAAGAAACAAAGAAACCCAACGAACAACCCCAACGAAGCCGAAATAAGCCGTCGCCTGTATTGACCAAACAATATTGTTCGGTGTACGTCCAGTTTCGTATAAATTCAAGGATGTGAAACGGATTAAAGCCGTAAGCCGAAGTAGTACAGTTTGATTGGAAGTTATGATAAATTTTTCTGACTGGATATTGTTACAGAGATAATAAAATACCAAGAATGACCTGGATTGAATATTTTTAGCCGAATACTTCGCCAAGCCATTGCTCAATTTATGCCATCGAAGTAAAACACTATACTCTTGATGGATATCTATTGTATATTCTGTAACGGTTTGGGAACGAATGAAAAAAAAATGCAATAAAAGCATGCATCGTTTTCTGGAAATTCTAATGCAATTAAACATTTTTAAAAATAAGTAATGATGAAACTTGTGACTCAGTTTGAAAGTTACCAATATGTCTTCTGATTCAAAAAATTTGTACATAACATGTAGATAATAAAATTACATATCATCTAGATCTCCAGTGAGATATGCATTCTATTTTTTTTTTTTGTGCAATGAGATGAAAAAATGCCAGACTGTTTGCACGGAACTGATATCCGGTGAAAACGTGTGACGAAAAATAACTACAGTTCTAATGTGGAAAACATAAATCTTGGATTTTATTGAGGTCATGACATCATGTTACTCACTCCAATTATTTTCATAGAATAGATCGCATCAGTACTAGATGCATTGAATACTATGTCGTTCATTAAACGGATAATTTTCAGTTTATCTCTCAGCCCTACATCGTACGGAAGAAAAGCATACTTGTAGGCATAGTATTGTACAAGTAATCATACGGTATATGGTCATAGTTATGGTCATAGTCATATGGTCATTAGCCCGGCAGTCATTAACTGGCAAAAAAATAAGGGCGCATAAAAAACACATATGGAGATCTAGATGATACAACAAGCAGCGAATCAATTCATCACATTAATCGCATCATACATAAGAAGAAGATAAAATATGCACATGAGCACAAGATAATTATTGCAAATGCATTATATAATGCACCAAAACACATATTTATATACATTTAGAGCTGTGAGAGAAAACACGGTATATATGCAGCACACATACATGAATATTTAGCAGCTTGGGGGTATATGCACAATATGTATGTAGCATTTAACGATCATTTTTTTCATACTAAATAAACATTGCACGAAAACATTATCCACCCTAGGGATAGCATTCAAAATGTTCCATTAATGTAATATGTAGACAAGCGTATATTCATCATAAATTACATGTAGTGAAAATTATAGATAAAACGAAGTAGCAAATGTATGAAAACTTGAGTTACCTCTTCAGTGAATTGACGTAGAAACTGATTAACAATATAATTATAAATATAGCAGCAAACAATAGATGTAAAAATTATAATGACAATATTGATGAATTATAATTGATGCAATAAAGTAGATCAGATGCTTTGAGCTCCAAACGATGTATTGCGCTGTGAAAAACATAAAAAAATAAAGTAGGAAAATTTAACGCCCTGAATTAATATGTAGTCTCCTTTTGCAAACCATTGCAACTATTTATATTATTAGAAATATTTTGAACGTAACTCAATTCCAAGTCACCCTATCTTGCATAAATGTTACTTCTATCATGTTTTCGGTCAGCCCCAGTTTTATATTACTTGACAGTCTTCTGAATTGTATGGTACAGTATATAACCCATATAAAAAGCACGATACCTTAGAGATACGTAATTTTTATTAGTTTTTCTTCAGACCCAATTTGATATAACCTGCCAAGCCACAACTACAGTCGTACCTGCCAATAACTATATACGAATAAAGCTAGCTCAACAACTCATATTTCGTTATGCCGTTTGGTAAAAATTTTTTACAACAGATATTGCAAATAAAAACCCTAATAATGAATTTCGTCGATAATTTTTTTAAAAGTTTTTGCAAAGAATGTATGAGTCTTATAGTAGCTGTTGCTGTAGAAATAGTCATAGAAGATTTGAGGCAATAATGCGGTTTAACTACCATCTACGCCATTAAAAAGCTAAGCTGAAAGTTCAGTTTAGAGTACTTTGATAGATACAATATACAATACAACATGAACAATACTATGTAAAGGCAGTATTTACAGCAGNTAATGCGGTTTAACTACCATCTACGCCATTAAAAAGCTAAGCTGAAAGTTCAGTTTAGAGTACTTTGATAGATACAATATACAATACAACATGAACAATACTATGTAAAGGCAGTATTTACAGCAGTTGGCGTAGCTATACGAGCGACAGCAGTAGTTCAGGCACGATCGACTAGCCCACTTACAAGGACAAATTCTAATCCGACTACCTAAATTGGTACGGAACTTTCGCCTACAGCGTTTGAACCATAATAGCGAATCGAAAGCTCTAGATTGGGGTTCCGGACAAATTAAAAAAAAAGGCAGTGAAATTAGGTTATCTTTATCAAAGTGGGCGCATCGAAAATACCTTTGATGTTAAATGACGTACTAAGGAATGTGCTAAAGTTTACACATCTAAATGAAAAGTAATGCACACAGGAACTGGCAGCTAATTTCACAGAAAATCATTTGGAGTTTTTTGTTTCGTCACATTTTTTCTCTTGAAGATTTTAAGTAATTCATTGATAAATCAGCTAAATAATTCTTTTAAAATTTGAATTAAACTACTATAAAAATGTATTTTCTGAAGTATATTTCTCTAATGACTATGAATATGTTGGCAATAGAATGCGCACAACGAAATAATTAAAAAATATGAAAATGAGTAGATAAATTTAAGATACAAACCAAATTTTGCAACTTTATCACAAAATTGCCGACTCATTATCTCGCTGTAGTTATTCTCACCATGAAGACTATTTCAACAAATTCATGAATTCATGAATTTTTAAAAAATCAAGGCCCGTTGCGTCAGTTTAGAAATAACACTGCCCTATTATGTAATTGCTTCATTATTAACAGAACCACTTTCTCGGTACCTCACTGATACTTACTTCCCATGTGCTGAATTAAATTAATTCTGCCCTATCAACTATATATTTATTATAAAATCATACGTAGCCTTACTTTAGCACTAAGCTGCAATGTCGATTTCTGTCGAAGCAAATTATTACTATTCTGTCAATTTAATGTGAACCCGAGAATCAGAAGAAATGGTGCAAGTGCATACAGTAATATTTTTATAAAATGAAAATTAACTAGCTTCACAAGTTTACTATGTCATATCACAGTCAAGTGCCTTGCGCCTACAACCTCTAATCCAATAACCCTACTCTTTAATTAACTAAAGAATTACCGCTTCACTAAGTTACCACAGCTATAAGTCATACACACAACAGAAACCACATTGTTCTCCAATTTATAAGTAACTAAAGAGAATCAACGTTTAACTGTGTCGTCACAACCATTAGCCATGAATCTATAATTTTTCATGAATATTCCCAACTATTCAATCAGCCAACCAACCAACCCACCAACCTGAAGCACCTCCTTACAGTGCTATACCAGCCACAAACCATGAACCTTTTATCCAGGGCACCACATTACGTTCCTAGTCTAAAATTAATCAAACAGAATTTCCTCTGTAAAATCCTACAACAAGCATAAACCTATCCGTCACAACATTAGTCTCCCGCCATAAGTTAATTAAATTAAATTTTCACTTCTCAGTACTTCTACAGCCATAAACCTAAGCTCTGCAGACCCACCATCGATAATAAAATATTCCCCACGCTTAATTAATTAAACAGTTCACCGCTTCACTACGATACCAAAACCATAAGCCTAAGCTCCACCATCTATCATTCCCGGCCAGAGATTGCATTACATCTAATTTCCCAGCGTAATTCGAATCTTTCAATTCCCTGAAGAGGTTTTACCACTCCCACCCCTGGACCGGCAGAGCACGAGAGTGCTCTCAGAAGTTTAATTTTTTTGCTCTTTGGACTGAAGGATCTGTGATATCCAGGTAATTTTGATCGAGGGTTTTCGGATTGTCTGCTATAAGAGGAAATATCAATGGAATCACGAAATCCAGAGATAAATGATTCGAAAAATTACCATAGTAATTTGTGACGAAAGCAGTGATTTGTATTAAATAGTTTCGCAGCTGATCAAGTGGTCTAAACAACTACGGATCATCTGTCACAAATGAAACACAGTCAATAGAATTAGGGAATCTTGAGATAAAAGATACGAAATATGATTATTAGAATTTTCGGTTGCATAAGCAGTGATTCGTAATATATAGCTTAATTGATCTTCAGGTCACGTAACAAACGTCTTGGGATAATAGGTAATGTTGAAATTGATCGATGAATTCCAAAAATCTCTGGACATAAGGTAGCAAAAATGGAAGCAGCTAATTTTTGAAAAGCAGTGATGCTTACTTCTGTAGTTTTGCGGATTTTTTGTTAATTATAACAAGTATTTCAATTCACTAAACATAAGATAAATCCATGAATGGATTTAAAATATAATAGGGACGTCGTTAAAGAATATAATAGTTACCTATAGGAAGTCGGTGTATATCTGAAAAGTTGGTTAAATAAAAGTCACTGAAAACTATGCCACCGAGGAAACTTTGGAAAATCAGATAATACACTTTTGCATTTGTAACTTTGGGGAAATATTTTGGCCTTAAATACCGCCAATTACTTTAGGTAACTGCATTCGGAGTACAGGCTTGTTCGAGTCACCCACTTCCATTGGGATAATGTAATCGGATCTAATGAATAAAATTTCCCAGGAGATATAGAAAATGCTAGAAAACTTCTTCAGCAAATATTGATGCTTCCCTATCGTATAATATTCAGTAATAAAAAATACCAGCGGAAAAGCATAAATGCAGCGATTTTCTGAAAAATGACAAACAGGATGAAAAGCTAACAAAATTACCCCGACAATCTATACTTTCCTCTGGAGCACAGAAAGCACTGGGAAATTTCCGTTCAAAGTATGCATATCCTGTTATGTAATTACTGACATCAAAGAAGACGTAAAATTTATCATAAAATGAAATTTCCATATTTAACATGGGAACTATAAATAGAACTTCACGACTGTATCCATCTCCTGAAAAATAGTAACCAATAAGAAAATACATAAAGAACTTCTATAACTATCACTAGTTCCACATTCAGCAAGGAAATATATACCTTAGTCAAATTCTTTGTTCGGCAAGAAAATTCTTGGTAAGTCCCTGTCTTATAAATAAAATATGAAGAGCATTTTCCTACTTAGCAGGGGAATTACCATGGAAATTTTCCTATCCAGTAAAGAAAATACTGCACTAAGAATATTCCTATAAAATTTTCAAATCTTACCTCCCATGGCCTGAGGTTCGCCAATGTCCAGGTAGAATACGACATTTTTCTCGTAGCTGTCCTCCTCGAGGATGGGGATGCTCACCACTTGTCTGAAAATGAAATTAATAAGCAATTATATAAATACTCCAGACAGATGGATAAATATACACGTAAAGAATACAAATGAAAATGATATTAGTGAATAAATTACGTATAAGTATCATGCAGGCAACAGTTTCTGTAGTGATATGCAATTTAAAAAATAAACAAAGATTACCAGTAGACATAGCATGGAAACAAAATCACGGGAAAGTAAGTAGCTATGAAAAAAATGGTTTCTTTACTGATTTGAACAGTATTATTATCAGCAGCCAAGAAAACAAAAAAGGAAAAGAGCAAGAACCCAAATTATAATTCCGATTAAGTTTGTGCGATGGCACTAAATTGAACATTTTTGGTAACATCCCACCGTACATTCTTCAATTTTCTTTAATCCTTTCATCTCTTAGTACATAATTATATCGTTTTTTCAAATCTCTCCACCCCATCGGTTCTTCCGTAGAAATAAAACGCTCAGGTTAACCTATTACAAAAACTGTCCCTATTCGCTCCCTCAAAGAGAAGAAAACATATCGTTGACGTCGCCATACCCTGCACTGAAAATAGAGATAGTAGTTTCAAACTCCTGACGGAATTCTCTTCGCCCAAGAAATTAAAATCGCAGAACAGCTTCTACTAGGGAAATCAGATTCATTAATTGAGAACATTGAAACACTAGACTGCAGAATTTTTTCCGCCTATACACAATGCATGGTTCCGTGCACAGACAACCTGTTTATATTTATACTACTGTACTAATAAGCATTGTTATTTGTCTGAGTAATCGAATTAAACGCAGTGAATCACAGTATTACCTTGACGCCTTTCGTCCAGGGACTATAGATAACACTATGCTAAAAAAGCAAACTTGTCCTTGTTGTTTTGTTATTGAATCACCTTACGTATACTATAAAAGCAGGCAAGCAGCTATAGAAAAAAGATTTATATCATATCTCATTACTATTATCATTAAATTGCACAATATGCCCTAGATATTACACTATACTAAGGAACTGCATTATGGCTAAAAATCTCATTGATCTCTCAGTAAAGGGAAACTTTAATACACAATCCATTATACCAACTAGAAAACAGCATTATAGCTCAATAAATCGCATTTCACCCACGATAACAGACGATATCAATACACAATGCATTACACCAGCTAGAAAGTTGCACTGTAGCTAAATAAATCGTATTCATTTTATACATAGTAACAGTAGATCTCAATGCATGATACATTACACCAACTAAAAAAATTGCATAATACATAGCTCATAAACTACATTCATCCCACGGTAACAGCAGACTTCAATAGACAGTATATTTAGCTAACTAAAAATTCTATTAGAGTTGAATAAACAGCATTCATCGCATAATAGCAGTATGTATACTCAAAGCACCATCTTACATTCCCACCTGTCCGTGGCAGCCCAAGCGTGAAGTTTTAATAATAAGAATAATAGTATTACACCGAAGAAAATAATAGCACAATCGCTAAACTAAAAAAAGCTGCTGTTATGCGTAGGACACGACCGATATCTCCGGCATCAAAGGCAATGTTGACAGGGACATCAGGAGTGTTGCCAACAGGCGCTCCTTTGTCGCTGTGTTTACAATGGCATCGAGAGTAACGCTGGCCGACAGGAAGCAAGTCTTGCTGTAATCAGTCTTAGTCGTGAGAGGGCGAACCTAGTCTTCCAGGTCCGCTTAGGACTTGATTGGGGTTCATGGACCTGTTAGGGTTCTATTTAAGGCTTGATTAGGGTAAATATACCTCTTAGGGATTCTTATGAATATGAAACTTAATTAGGGTACATGACCTCTAAAGGCTCTATTTAGGACCTGACTCTGGTACATGGACCCTTAGGGTTCCATTTAGAAATTGACTGAAGGACATGGACCTTTTGGGATTCTATTCAGGTCTTAACGGGAGTACACGGACCTCTTTGCATTGTATTTAGGACTTGACTGCGGTATATTGGATCACTGTATGTTATATTCAGGGCCTCACTGAAGTACAGGGAACTCTTTGGGATACAAGTAAGGGTTCGACGAAGTACAATATTTTCGTACCCCCAACCCCACTCCAATAGGTTTCTATTAACACTGCGGGTCAAATTGGGCGCATATTTTTTATTAATTTTTTTTTAAATATAAATAGCATTTGCATAAACTGTGCATCTTCAAAATCGTAAAATAAAAGGAATGTCCGCCGCCAAAAGCACGATAATAGTCCTAGCTTGCTGCTAGTCTAAAATTTTACGTTTAAATCGCAATAAAGTTACTGTCGAGAGCAATAAACGTTGACGCTAAATGTGCACCAAGCGTCCCTTCACTACAGAAGCAGAATTTTTGCGAAAACCTACAACCCGTAGGATAACACATGCCTTACGCGACAGCACTCTGACAGGCCCTGAGTCACGAAAAAGATATTGCACCGGGGAGCAGAGGTACATCGTACTGTTGCTTATGCATCCTCGTGTATGTTGGTTGCTACTTTGGTTGGTTGCACGACTGGTTGGTGAGTTACTTGGTTGGTAGGTCTTTCCGTCCCCCTATCAGTATTAGATAGGAGAAACTCTCTGCTCAAGACACAGAGGCCGATGTTTTGCTAAATTAAAATTCACGAGAGCACTAAAGATGTGGTAAAGTACCTCACAGCAGTAGTAAGGATGATTAATTATACTTTCGTCCCACAGCACAGCTTTATATGAGCCTGAGCTCATGATGTGCAGACTGAGTAGATCGAGGAGGGAAAAGATATTCTTCAGGGCAGAACCTCGTAGAGCAGTAAAAAAAAATGTTGGTTTCTTCTCATGACGTAGCAGGCCACTAGTAATAAGGACCGCTAAACGCTTCATATCTACGGTATATTCGGTTAACAAAGACTGCACATAGTAATAATAAGGTTCATCCATAGATTGAATAAGATTCTACATGTTTAGTAGCCATGGAAAGAAACCTTATCTAACTTTGTTAAAAATTGATGGGACAAGCAATGGCTGCTTGACGCATCGACTGTACGCCCACGAGTCAAACACGAGGCACGAACATAAAGGTGGCACTGCTTGACGCATCGACTGTACGCCCACGAGTCAAACACGAGGCACGAACATAAAGGTGGCGCTGCTTGACACATCGACTGTACGCCCACGAGTCAAACACGAGGCACGAACATAAAGGTGG
>LQNS02277100.1:5690677-5734048 GCA_001587735.2 Parhyale hawaiensis
TGCTTAGTGGCCTGCACGAACGGTGTGCTTAGTGGCCTGCACGAACAGTGTACTTAGTGGCCTGCACGAACGGCGTGCTTAGTGGCCTGCACGAACGGCGTGCTTAGTGGACTGCACGAACAGTGTACTTAGTGGCCTGCACGAACAGTGTACTTAGTGGCCTGCACGAACGGCGTGCTTAATGGCCTGAACGAACAGTGTACTTAGTGGCCTGCACGAACAGTGTACTTAGTGGCCTGCACGAACGGCGTGTTTAGTGGCCTGCACGAAAGGCATACTTAGTGGCCTTCACGAATGACAAAGAGGGTAGGCCCCCCGTAGGCAATTCAAAATGAGATCCATGGGGCCTAGGGACAAGAGGCTAGGTCGGAACTAAGGGGTTGATTTTTCAAAGAAGAACCGCAGGCGTTCCACATATGATATAGGGCACGATACAGTTCCCATAGCAATACTATAGCCTATGTTCGCCTACAAAGTGACTGCTATATACAATTATAGATAGGTGTTCCGCTGCGCCCTCACGGTGCTGCTGTTATGAGACCCACACGGTGTCGTGCTGCCTGTGTTTGTCTGTTTGTGTGCACACCGTGCCGTGTTTGGTTCTGTGTCGCCGGTGCAGCGGTGACCACTGCAGTGCACTGGTGCATTGTAGTGCACCACTGCAGTGCACTGGTGCATTGTAGTGCACCACTGCAGTGCACTGGTGCTTTCTACTGCACCACTGCAGTGCACTGATGCATTTTAGTGTACCACTGTAGTACACTGGTGCAGCGCAATGAGTGCACCATTCCAGCATACTAGTACATTCGCTGTGTAGCATCATTAACAACAACAACAATTTACAACAGAAGCAAAAGCTTGGAATGACAATATAACCGCGACTTTGCGTGTGCATCCACAGCTTGATCAACAAATTTTTCACTCGCAAATAAAAAATATTTAGATTTCCTTCAAAACAACAAGAGGCTTTCTTTAGATAGGGTTAAGTAATACCTGCAGTTCAAGCATGGTTATTTTCGCCTAACCTTGAGTCAATACAAAATAAACATAGATCGTTAGAAATTGACGCTCAATCATTTTATTTTAAAAATCCAGCACATGCCAACTAAGGTGTCAAGTGTTTCACGTTAAACTGACATAATTTTATCAGAGGTGCTTCAAACTTAACTTACCTATCTTAATCTGAGGTGCTTCAAACCAAACTCACCTGTTTCAATCTGAGGTACTTCAAACTAAACACATTGTCTTAATCTGGGGTACTTCAAACTAAACTCACCTATTTCCATCTGAGGTATGTACTTTAAACTAAACTCACCTGTCTTAACCTGAGGTTCTTCAAACTAAATACACCTATCTCAGTCTGAGGTGTTCCAAATGGAACTCACCTATCTTAAGCTGAGGTGCTTCAAACTAAACACACCTATCTCAATCTGAGGTGTTTCAATTGAAACTCACCTGTCTTAATCTGAGGTGCTTCAAACTAATGTCACCTATCTCAATCTGAGGTATTTCAAATGGAACTTGCCTATCTCAATCTGAAGTGCTTCAAACTACCTAAACTCACCTATCCCAATCTGAAGTGTATGAAATGGATCTCACCTATCTTAATCTGAGGTGCTTCGAACTGAACTTACCTATCTTCATCTTAGGTCTAACGAGTGCAGCAAGAAAGATAGCGTTAGATGCTTTACGGAATGAAATTCAGATTTCTCATTTACCAAAAAGTTTTTTCTTTTGCGGGAAAACTTACAGGGAGAGAATTGCTGGGCAGCTGCGGCATTTCCCAAACTTAATCGAAACTTGTCCGAAAAGTTATGAGCATCTGCCCGAGATCATCCAAGCAGGGGCTGCTGAAAGGCGCTGCGTAAAATATCGAAATATGTAGGCTACGGAGATGTGGCAATGGATGATAGTTATTGTGGCGATGTGGCACATGAGTGGTGAGCATTTTGGTGATACCGCAACGAGGGTGGTGATGACTACTGAAGTGGCGACGAGGACGATGATGATAATGAAAATGGCCAACGTGTATGATACTGCTTGCGGTAATGTGGCAACGTGGATGATGATGTTTGTAGCGGAGTGGCAGTGTGAATGACGCTAACTGTAATGATGTGGCAACGTTTGTGTTTATATGGCACGTGGTTGACAACAATAGTGGTGATGTGATAACATAGCATAGATGATGATGACTGGTGATGTGGCAATGGGTATGATGATGTGACAAAAGTAGGTGATGATGCCTGTGGTGATGTGGCACGTCACTGTAAGGATAATTCACTGTGAGTGAGTGAAGATGATAATGCTGATAGCGACTGAAGGTCGATGAACAGTGATATCGAAGATAGTCTTTAATGCTAAAAATCAGTGAAATGTTTAAATTCAAATTAGCAATGGTACGCTGACTATGCTATGCTCCATTGCAGACGGCCTACGAAAACAAAACGAATAGCCTTTCCAGACGCTAAAATTGTAAAACTGCTTCACGGGTTACTGAAAATTCTGCTAGGGGAACATGACAGTGACTAATAATGGAATCATGACAATATTTAATATGGAATTACAGCCAAAGAGAAATGAAAAGATGGAAGTGAGATCACTGAATAGTGATATTTTGTACCTATATTAGACAGATGGTAACAGACGAAACAACAGGTTCATTCTCAGAAAGTAGCAGAGGCCCAGGCACCTTCCCTCTATAAGCTACCGCTGTAAAGAAGTGGAAATAACTGCCTTAAAGTTATTGTATGCCAAGTATGAAATGGAAATAAAGGCATACAATTCAAACTGTTATCGCACTCTTCACCAAGCGTGGCAAGGCAATAGAGGGCGAAGAGTTTCATCTATGAAATAGAGAGTATAAAACAGTGAAACCAAAGGCCGGCCTAGAAGAATCTTACTATATACTAAAGGTACAAGAGGAAGTAATGCTCTGAACTGCTTCAAAATGTGTTATGTTCAAGTGTAAAGGAGGAAGTAATGCTCAAAGTATAATGTAGTAGCTAATATATAAGTGCGTAACAGGAAATAGTGCCCTAAAATACAATGCATATGCAAGTGTGTAGGGACAAGTAATGCCCTTAACTATAATGCAGTATATACAAGAAATGTGTAGGTAGAAGTAATTGCCAAAAGTATAATGTAGTATATACAGGAAGTGTGTAGGTAGAAGTAATGGCCAAAAGTATAATGTAGTATATACAGGAAGTGTGTAGGTAGAAGTAACGGCCTAAAGTATAATGCAGTAAATACAAGAACTGTGTAGGTAGAAGTATTGGCCTAAAGTATAATGTACTGTAGTATACACGAGCGTGCTGCAGGAAGTACTGCCCTAAAGCACAGGCCATTGTGCTAAGTATCTGAGAGACTGCTGTATACATCAAAGCGCTAGGGGGGGGGGGGGGCAGGGGGGGGCCTGNATGGCCTAAAGTATAATGTAGTATATACAGGAAGTGTGTAGGTAGAAGTAATGGCCTAAAGTATAATGTAGTATATACAGGAAGTGTGTAGGTAGCAGTAATGGCCTAAAGTATAATGTAGTATATACAGGAAGTGTGTAGGTAGCAGTAATGGCCTAAAGTATTATGTAGTATACACGAGCGTGCTGCAGGAAGTACTGCCCTAAAGCACAGGCCATTGTGCTAAGTATCTGAGAGAGACTGCTGTATACATCAAAGCGCCAGGGGGGGCAGGAGGGGGCCAGCGGATATTTACAAACAGAACCGCACGCCTCATACCTCACGAGGATGTGTTGCGGGACCGCGCGTGGGGACAGGTCAGGAGAACTAGGGGACCACAGATCGTTATCTATAGGACTTGCTTTTGCACCTTTGACCCAATACCTTTACACAGCTAGAGAACGAATATTCTAGACTGAAAACATTACATCGCTGCTATTATGGCAAGACCGTGTGAATGAAGAGAAAGGGCGAGCATAGGTACCACACACGGTCGCGTGTTGGATCTACTTTCAATTCTTTCACATATTTTCATACCTAATAGGAAATCATAATAATGAACTGAATGCAACATGTTGCGGGGCGTGCATGGTAATCAGTCAGGAGAAATGTAGCAACACAGACGGCAAGATGTTGGACCTTCGTTTGTGCAATTCACCTTTCAACGACCAAATATAAATAAGGTATTTCGCAGGTCATTGTCGTGATCTGTGCTTGATCGTGTGGGGCTGCAGATGTCTGAGTCGGCCGTGAATGATCTATCGTCAGCCCTCTGGGGTACAGCTATTGATAAGAAATGGATGAACCTTACAAACCTAACCCATGATTTATCCAACCTCCTACAGTATACGCAACTCCCATATGGATGAACATTACAAGCCTAACCCATGGCTCATCCAATGTTCTAGGGTACTCAGCTCCCAGTCACATATGGATGAATCTTACAAACCTAACGGAAGGCCTATCCCATACCTCCCCTCCCAAGTGGTAGGATGCAAGGTGGCTGCTGTAAGAGTTCCCGGGGCCGCTGGCGGCAGTCATTACCTTGCAGCTTATCTTCCATCATCGATTACACAGGGGCGAAAAGGCGCAGCTAAGACACCAAGAGAGCCCACCTGTAGAGCCTGGCTTTGGCCTCCAGCTAAGGGTGGGCTGATTCTTAAAGCGCTTTGTAACTTCTGTGGCGCAATGCTGTTTAGCATAACAAAGGTAAAAAAAATAGTTTTTTCTATGGAGAAAATTATCCACTTAGTTGACCAATAGGAGAGCTTCATTTCTGCTATGGGTAATAACGTCACTGACGACTGGCGGCCATGATAGGAAGTACACTCCAAGTTGTACGATCACGAGACCAATCTAGGCGCTACTATTGGTTCGTGATGAAGTCGTCACGCATGACGTCACTAACAGTTAAAAAAAAAAAAGCGGCGGCGGCCGTGATTGGCGACACACTCCATACTGTTTGATCATGTGAGTACTAAAAGCGCTGCTAGTGGTTACTAAGTGATGACGTCATTGCTTAGAAAGCCAAATTGATTACACTGGGTAGTAAACTCTTTTGAAAAATTACTATCCCAAGATCTACCATACCATCCTGCATATTTCAGTCACAAACGTATCTTTCTTGGTTACAAAAACACTGACTTATTTCCTATTTCTGTCGCAGAACTGCAGAGGTGGGCAACTAGCAGAATTCAAGGATGTCCCAGACGTTAATTCACTATTTTAGCTCCTTGAGCGGCCCTGATTTTTCAAAGTAGATGAGGCAAGGCCGACGTCTACAAATAGGGCAGTGAATCGAAATCAGTGTGGCTTTTTCTAGATTTGCTGTCGAGCCGAAAGGCAGCAGCGCCCAGCCTTACATTACAGAAAGCGGGATGTGAATGATATAAACCATGAAAATATCAATCTCAAGCAGAGAATGATATCCTTTGTTTTAGAACTAATTAATATGCGATGTAATGGAATGACAGGGGGAACGAGCCTGTCGGTGCCCTTTGCCACCATCTCCTATTCATAGAACTTCTCCAAGCCCTATTATACTTTTCTCTGCCTCTACGCTTGAATATACTGTGCATAAATATGCACCTTGAACCTTGAATATGTTCCTAGAAGATTCTTTGGACTAGGTTCAAGTGACGTCATTCATATATATTTCGCTAAAAAATATATCTATATATAGACGGATGTCATCTCAAGCAGCACTGACACCATCTGTTTCTCATTCTAGTATATACTTGGTTTGTTGTTTTGAGAACAGAGTGTTCCCGTATCGTATCTTTGTATAGCTTGACAAGAAATATATGAACAAGGTTGCATTGCTCTTATGCTGTGGTGGTTTAGTGGCTAGAGTGGCAGCGTGGTAAGCTATGGGATTCTAGTTCGAGTCCCTGAGGTGACACTTTGCATTTTTATATACACAAAAAATAGATGAGTCCGGTCAGTAATACAAACTGGGGAGCTACAGACAATGTAAACTCATATTTGTGTGCGCACAAATTATGAATAGAGGAAAGTAAATGAGAATTAGATACAAATATTTAGGCGTAAAGTAGCAGAAAGGATGGAAATGGAGCACTGGATGAAGGCTCAAAAAACATGGCGGAGGATGAGCGACAATATTGTGCGGCAAGCGATAGCAGCGGCGCAGTAAATTGCCGTCATAGAACAACGGCAGGGATTTCTGCCGGGCTGTTATGACGGGAAATTGCGCGCAATGGGGGTGATGTCCTAAAACAACAACGCAGAACAATGGCCAGGGGCGCAAGCTAAACAATAGAAATGCGAACATTGTAGTTACGATAATACTATGCAATATTTATGTACCTATGTTTTATGTTTGTTTACTAGTAGTATCTACGCATTTATAGATTTTATGTCTATGCATTATTTATGTGTTTATTTTTTGATTCATACATTTAGTTCAGGTTCTCCCTAAAGTAAAAGTATATGCGATTAAATCTAAATTAAATATTACCGAGCTCAGCTTGCAAAAGCCTCACTTTTTGAGTCGAAATGTGGAAGTTGGAATGCAATTTTTTTTACGGGGACTGGCCTCATATTCTGCAGCGTATCCTGGTTACGCCTGAGAAACGGTGACATTTATTGCCCGCCACAGACTACTTTTTTTGTACTCTTTTCACAAAAAAAAATCGTTCTGCCCATAGCAGACTAATGGTCAATCACGAAGGTGAACACTGAACTAAAACTGGTGCAAATTCATTAATGTTGCTTTTGATAACGGGGCGAACAAGTGTTTTCTACTAGATTCTTTGTGAAAATTCACAACACGCAACATAGCACAGCAGTTAAACAAGCACTGAACTCTTCCGAACAGACAATTGCACTTTAGGAGCGGACGCACAAGTAAAGGTCCGCACTGTCGCCCGTACAGTGTCGCTTACGATTTGCTATAAATGGCTGAGGCAAATGAGAGAGGAAAAGAAGAAGAAATATTTAAGGGAAACAAAAGGATTTGGACCCGTCGTGAGGAGCTCGGAGACAAGCGAGCGCTGTAGAGGCTGTGCAAATATTTGCGCTGTAATTCTCTGTAACGGGAACCCTGGAGGCTCGGAATGGGAAATGTGAACAGGAATGGGAATGTAGCAGGAATGGGAATGGTGGCAGCAATGGGGAACGGAGAGAAATTAAATTGAGATATAGGTTAAGAGGATCAGGAATAGAAAAGATAAATAAAGGGAAACAGGAATAGGTACAGTATGTAGAGAGTGGCAACCGCACACAACTCTACGGTAACTGCATCTAATATTTAACTATGTGTTTTGAGTTACGTTATGGCGAGTTAATACCATCATAAGACTTGAATAAAATATCAATTTTCGTAACAATAGCATTGTCTGAAGTGTTTATAAAGAATATACTGGTCTGTGCAGGGCTGGCCCGTTCATAGCACCAACTATGTGATAAAAGTGATAAAAGTTTCAAAAAACGTTAAATTCACTGATTTCAAACATATATATATATATATACATATGTATTAAATGCTCATTTTATGTATGTATATAATAATATATATGTATATGATATACATAAAAATATATACATAATATATAAGATATGCTTAATATATACATTACTCTTAAATATCAGATTAAATTTTACTTTTCCCCTTGAACACCAAGACTCAATTCTCACGGTTCATGGTAACTGTTGATAAAAAAGTGAATTTTATGCATTAATTTGAAAAATTGTTCTTCACAAGCATGTAAGCGCGAGCAAAAAATTTATGGAAACTCATTTTCTCACGTAAATACATCCGTATAATATGGACGACGACGATATCATATTTAGTTACCCTGAACAATGATGTAAATTCTATATATCGCTTATTTAACACTTTTATTAATATACATGAATCCAATATCATCATGCATTGATGTAAAATGTATATAATAATAAATATACTATAATAAATAAAAACACCACAATAGCTCTATCAGACATTGTAGCAGGTAACAGATACAAAAGATTTCCGCAGTAATGAAAAAGTTTATGTGGTTAATTGACAAAGTTTTCTTCATTCAAGAAATAAATGGTACAACGACAACGTTTTTTAAGCTACTTCTTTTGCCACACAAAACTTCCTCTTCCCTTGTAATGAACCATTCTTTTCTATAATTTTACTTACCTGCTGCTTAATTTTCTAATTATAAGTTTCATTGCATTGACGGCATTTAATTTCCATCATATGATTGCCATTAGCAACATTTTAATTAAGCTCTCCACTTCAATTAACTTCGCTTCCAGCTTGCGCGAAGTAATGCGATAAATCTAAACAAGGAAATCAGTGTTGCATTTATAGCTGATTAGTGATATTTCTTAGTCGCGGATTATGAAGCAGATTGAAGAATCTTTCTTAATGGACTATTCTCCGATTCTAGTTAGTTAGTGGAATTGCTTGGCCAGGAAATATGCGAAAAATTGATTAGAAACACTTGATGGTTTACTCTCTGATTTCATGTTTTCAGGGATGCTTTATTGTTTAGGACTATATACTGTAATTTAGATGGTGGATGCCCAGAAACAAATAGTGGATTACTCTCTGATTTCAGCTGACTAGTTATATTTTTTGAGTCACAAAAACTGAAGGGGATAGAAGACTCCAGTATCTAGTGGGATAGGTACTTGACCCTTGATTAACTAAGAACATCTAGGGCTTCAGCACCATAGACGAGTTGCTTGATGAATGCCGGTCCCCACTGAGGAGTATGCCATACCAGAGTGAGCAACTCAGTGGTGGCCACAGTTTATTTACAGAAGATAGTTGCGTCAAATTTCGGTGTAGGCGCTGCCCTCCTAAATTTCCAGGTTTGCGACGTCAAAATTACGTTACGCCACTGTGGAAACAACAAAGATTCCTCGCTGCAACACTGGCGTGACGCAATTGTGACGTCACAAACCTGAAAATTTAGGGGCGTAGCGCATACACTCAAACTTGACGCAACTATCTTCTGTAAATGCACTGTGGTAGTGACCCACTTTAGCTTGCTTCGTATCCAAGTTTAGGGCTTGAATTAGCTGTCCATATATTTCTTGATCGTTTACTCAGTGGCAATTTTTTTAAAACATTTTTGCAGTATCATTGAAGAAAGTTTTCAATCTAAGTAAGCAGATCGCATGGTAGTTCATTTGTAATAGATGAAAAGAGCGCCAACTATTCACCTGCTACGCGAACTTCAATAGATTACGAGAGCTTCAACTTGACATTGTATAAGTAGTGATAGATCTTTATACGAAGTATTTGTGGAAGTGTGCAGTAACATTATGAAACCAGTAAAAATTTCACAATGTCTTTAAAATTAAAGGGTTGTTTTGTAACTAGTTCGCGGTGCGTTGGGTAGGTAAGGTGCGTTAGGTTAATGGAGGTACTGAGGTACTTAGCTTAAATAAAGTCCGGGTAGATTAAGCCATGCGGTTTGCTTAAGTCAGCGAAAAGCAATCACATGAAATCCCTGGTTTCACACGTTCACTGTAAAATGTAAATATAAAATATAAATGAATTGGTTGGCGTACGATAATATCCTATTGAGTCTATTAGACTGTGGAAACTGATCAGGAAGTAATAATGATTAGAAATTACTAAATGATTATTGTTAAAATTATAGCAATCAGTATTATTACAGCCCGCATAAATATTTTCGTTTCATTTGAAGCGGTTTAAGCGTAAAATTGGGATTAACTTTGCAGTCCATTTGGGTATTCTGTCTTTCAACTTCAAAAGACACATTTAGGCATTAGTACCCAAGAATAATAACACTATGGTACCTAGACTTAGTCTTTTTTTTTGGCTTTTAAACGTGCCATTTTAGTTCAGCTGCACACAATAGCTAGGTCATTGTACAAGTAACAGTGCTCAGAATAAGTCTTTTTACTGTTTGAAATGCATTATTTTAGTGAAATCCTTTCAGTTCAATTAGTACAGTGTGCAATGCATTCAAGGGACCGAAGAGTGTGATGTTAGTTAGCAGTCACTACATAGTAATGTAGTGTTACCAGTTAGTAATAGTGTCGTTTTAGCAGTGGTAGTAGGTAATAATAGTGTAGCGTCAACAGTTAATGCAGCTGTAGTTGTCAGTAACAAAGAAGTGTTAGTAGCAGTGTAGAGAAGTCCTACAGTGAAGTGTAAGCCTTATCGCACCAAACCAGAATTTTAGTCTCGTAGAAATAGTATTGTAAGAAATACCCACTACAAATGACGTCAAGGGCTCAAGGACAAAGCAGTTCTGCGGATAATAATCTCAAGAACAGAGTTGCAACTTAGGATCTCACCACGGAGAATTTCTAACCGATATAAGCTTAAAATAAATGGCGAAAGTTTAGGTAAGCTGCATTAAGAAAACAAGAGATGCGGTGCTTAGGAAACCGGGAAAAAAGAGGATTGGAAAAGAGCCAACTGAAGGTCAGCATTGGAAGTCTTAATGTATGGCANATTTCTTACCGATATAAGCTTAAAATAAATGGCGAAAGTTTAGGTAAGCTGCATTAAGAAAACAAGAGATGCGGTGCTTAGGAAACCGGGAAAAAAGAGGATTGGAAAAGAGCCAACTGAAGGTCAGCATTAGAAGTCTTAATGTATGGCACGATATGAAAAGTTCCCCACTTACTACGACCTTTAAGTTACATTATTGCATTACTTTTCTAGCCTTAATGTATGAGGACGACGTGAAAAGTTTCTCGCTTATTACAGCCTCAAAGTTATACTATTATAGTACCATATATGGCCTTAATTTATGGGGACGATGTGAATAGTTTCTCCCAAGGATGATGAGAGTACACAAAGTTAACCCACGGGGCGGGGCCAAGCTGCGGTGCACCATGGTAATGAGGCTTGTGACGTCATAAAGTTCAAGTACGGTAATACTCAGCTATTTCACATTGTTTCCCCATCATTTCATTTGGGCCTCTAGGAGTGTCCTACATGTCCTACAACCTTTATAGTTCCACAAAAATACGTATCAAAGAAACTACGAACTCTTTTTCAGCTTTCTGAAGGATAAAATTTTATCATTATTTTGGAGAGTGTGTAAAATGTGGCCCGAAACTGTGCCGTCCCTTACGCGTCGTTAACATATCCTCCTCTCCTAAGTGTGAAAACTACCGCATCATTGGCAAAAATTATAGGCTTAACATTCGCCAGTTTCAACAACATCGTTCCGAAACACGGTTTAGGAGTGGCAAATACGGTTAGGTAATTTTCGTCCAAGATATCTAACGCGAGTCGGACGTGACACGTATTTACACTGATGATGACTTTAAACCAATTTTCATTGATAACAGTAAATTTTAAAGTATCAGCAACTAATCAACTAACAAAACTAACAACTAACAAAAACGGAAAAAGAAGTGTTATCCAAAGGCCTGAAGTTCAGTATTCCTCCGAAAAAGATTAACTACCATCAGCATTTCCTGTCTGTCGAAAAATTACTTCATGAAGTGAAAAAAGAGCCCATCTTTTGCGCCACTGTGGGCGGAATTCAGAAGGTTCGCAGCAGTCTCAAGCACCTTATATTCAACAGCTTCTATAGTTTTAACACCTTTTTGCCAGATGATGGATCATGAATTCATTAAGACACTGAAAGAACTAAGTAAAGATGAAACAATTGTCGTTCTCCGTCCGGACAAAGGTAAAGGAATTGTTATAATGAATAAAGCTGACTGTGCATCAAAAGCCAGCATCGTCTTGGCTAATATCAGAAAATTTACTGTAATCAATGAAGAGGAAATAAAACCCTACTATAAATCCTGTTGCATTTGTACCTTTTTTGTGTATGTTTACTTTGCCATAAATGTTTTCTGGGACGCTATAACTTCATAGAAATACTGGTTTTACATTGGAATGGTTTAATACGGGGATAATGGTTTATAGAGGAACACTGCTTCTACATTTTGTTACTGGTTCAACCCAGAAATAATAGTTCTTGACTGCAAGAATGGTTCTACACTGGGATACATGTTTTTTAATGGATTACTGGTTTTTTACATTACACCAATATTATTTTTCTGCGATACTGGTTTTGCATCATGGCAACTACTGGTCTTCACACAGAATCCCTGTTGAAAATTTCTAGTTGAAAAACTACCGACACTGGCGTACACAGAATATCACTGGCTCTATTGAGAACATTCGTTAATTAGTCGTTGCTTAGGCGCAGTGAATACAGGCCCTCGTCCAGTACCTACAAAAGGAAGACCTTCACACGAGACCGGCGAGCGGCAGCCAATAACTGAAGTAAAATGTCCGCTGAAGCTGTCAATGAAGTGCAAAGTCAAGTGATATTCACCAGCTAGTGACGACGATAATTAATTTGTTTTATTACGGAGTATGAAAGGAAACCGGACTGTGACATGAGAGTTCGAGAGGGGAGATTTTATTAAGGAGAGGGGACTGCGAAAATAATAGGAGTAGATTGTCTCATATTAAAAATATTAAGGGGAACAACTAACGATTTTAATCAAAATTATAATTTTTTCATTTATGCTGAAAAAGAGTCCTTAGGTAGTGTGAAAGTGTGTCCTAAAATTTTATGAGGCTGGGGCACTATAACGCCCCAAAGAGGGGTTCAAAGGGGCGTGGGGCAGAGGGTCGAAAATATCTATTGTGGACCGATTGTTCTGGTATTTGCACAATATATATATTTTCGAAAAAGAAACACATTTTGTTTTCTACAACTGTTGTGATTTAGGCCTTAGTTTTCGAGATAATGGGAAATATATGTATATATATATGTATCTATGTAATATATAAGACCCCTACAGATGGTTAGTAACAAGGGGTTGATGGGGGTAAAAAAACATGAAATAATGCATGCATATTATTTGTAGATACTATGCAGCCTAAATACAACATTCAAATTCCATTTATAGTGCATAAAAGTGCAGTATTATGACATTTCACCACAATTTTTATCATTTTTTCCCTCTCCTGTATAATGTAACTTTTTTGCCTAAAAAAGAATAGAAGTCGATAAGTGCTCATGCTAGGAAGAAAACAGAGACAGTTTTAGAATCCTTGAAAAATTCTTAACAAAGTTATAGAGAAACATGTTCCATTTTGCTCTCATATTTTTTATTCCAGCTCAAAACCTAAAATTTTGCTTTTTTTCACAATATTTCAGTTAGCGATCAAAAATTGCATATAAAAAGAAAACGACACAGAAAATGAAAAATCTGTCTGTATCATTTAGTTTGGAATATTTCAAGGATTCTAAAATTGTTTTTCTCTAGCATGAACACTAATCAACTTCTATTCTTTTGAAATTTCACAAAAACTTTAAATCTTTATATATATTTCCATTATCTCAAAAATAAAGGCCTAAATAAAAAAAGTTGGACCAGCAAAATGTGTTTTTTTTTTTCAAAATTACATACAATGACCAGGTTTCAGATCAATTAGTTCCGAAATGAAAAAGTTTCAAAAAATCTGAGTTGATTGCCTGAAGGTTAAATATGTTAAGTAGAGAAAAAAATGTATGACATCAAGAATAGCGGAATACGAAAGAAAACCAGGTGGTTTAGTATATAAGGATTCTATGGAAGAGGTATAGAAGAGTAAAAGAGGCGTAGGAATGTGAAAGCAAGGGAATATGAGCAAAAGAGAGGCGCAGGAGTAATACTAAGAACATTAAAAGTAGGCTAAAAAAGTGAAAGAGGTAGATGACATTAACAACAAGAATATGAGAGGAGCAAACGGAGTATACTATTAAGAAGAGCGACATGAGAAAAGTAATCGAGCTACAATGTTTTATCTGAGCAGCAATGGCAATGAATGTGATATATGATTGCTTTCACGGTTAAGATTCTAAGCTGAAGAAACATGATGCAGGGTAATGTAGAATACATCAATTGCCGAACGTAGTTGTACATGCAAAGTTAAAATTGCACCATAGTTAATGCCGGTCTTTAAACAGAATTTGTATAAAAAAATTCAATTTAAACAAAATTTATGCGGTAAAAATAAAAAAAGCTATAAGTGAATATTATAAAAAGATCGATTGTTTTATTGACAATGCTGACGAAAAAAAAAACATATTTCAGGTAGATACTATCTTTTGGAGTAAAATACATGCTAAAAAAGAAATAGGGCAGTTAGCATATACGGGCTTGCAGGTAGAATTCATGTTGAACAGAAACAATCAAATACGAAGAAAAATGCATCTTGACCCTATCATAGCAGGCAGCATTACATCAATACAAAACTTTAATTTGGTAGAATTTAATGACACAAAAAACTTCGTACTAAACTAACACAACCTGGGTAACATAGGGTAAATATCACCCATATTTTGAACAATATTTTTATTGAAAGAACCCGAACAAAAACTCATTTTAGGAACAGCTTCTTACATCGAGGCCGCACTAGTACAGTCACACGCGCAATTTATGGGCGGAAGTTCATCGGTATCTTGGCTACCAACTTTCACAGTGTGTAGGAACTGCGTGCAAGACGAATGACCGTTCATAAGTTGAGCGTGCGGTTGCATAGCGTGTCCCCGAAATTAGGGGAGCTGTGTTCCCAGGATTTGTTGTTGCCGTTGCAGTTGTTGCCATTGTCGGTAGTCAAGGCGCTGATTGGCCAGCATTGTAACCACGTGACTGATAGGCTCACACCTGCCAATACTGACGGATATACCTGACCAATTTCTCCAAGACGTGGTGACCTTGCCAGGGGGTGACCGGCTCAGACAACGGAAGACACCAGAGGCATACCTCACACCTCTTACTCGACAACGCTGTGACGTCATAACCATCTCATGTCTCACTGAACCAGTAACGTTACTACTATAGACAAAGGCAACAGTCTGAACCATTTCAAATTTGGACCAAATCTTGTGCAGATGGAGATATCTGCATAACACTGGTATCATGGCTTCGAAGATATGAATATGAACCACAGTTCATTTACAGAAGATAGTTGTGTCAGATTTGAGTGTATGCGCTACGCCCCTGAATTTCGAGAATTGTGACGTCACACATGCATCACGCCACTGTTGTCGCGAGGAGTGTTTGATAGTTCCACAGTCGCGTAATGTGATTTTGACGTCACAATTCTGGAAATTTAGGGACATAACGCATACACTCAAATCGGACACAACTATCTTCTGTAAGTGAACTGTGATGTGAACAAGCTAACGATCGACGCTGACGTCATCGTTATTAGAAATTTTTTCATGAAATTACTGAAGAAATGCCGTCCGTCCTCAGTAATTTGTTGTGACCGGCACAACATCATAGTTTCTGTCCTCATTAATTTCTGGTGACCACATCATGTGAATGGTGCCACCGATGCACAAAAAGAAGGAAAATAGCCGTTTGGTTCTTTCGCTCTACCATTTGATACTACAAACTTAAACGCATTGCGGCGGTTTTACCGGTAATGGGAAGGGGTGATAAATGCTGGGTCAGCAGTTTTGAAATTTTTCCCATCTAGGTCAACCCACAAGACTGCCTGCACAAGGTTGTGATGAAATCTCAATTTCTTACGGAAATTGCTGGGCGCAAAGACACAATCTAGGGTCATACAGAACTTAACATTTTCACGTGTATCACTTCATTCGCGGGTGATAATTAGAGTCCTCGCAGAAACCAACGGCCCGGAGCACGGCATAACCTCCACCACTAGGTTCTTCGGTCAATAAGCCTCGAACAAAAATTGATCACGGGGCGCGCGGACACACGAGCAGAGCTTAATACTGTCACCGACAAAACACCGATTTCGTCTCGCAACAGCTGGCTTTAAATACGTCATATGTTCATAATGTTCAGCGGCTGTTGGATTCTGTTGTGAAGAAAAAAATAGTTTTCGCCTTCGGTTCAGGTGTAAGGCTTAAGACAGTCTAGATAAACTGATTACAAAAAACTTTTAAAATAATTATAGAAAGCGAGTCGTTACTAAAACTCAACGGCTTTTAAAATAATAAAATTTCTCAAAGAGTAATAGTGAGATGAGCTTTAGGACCTAAAGCAATTTAAATCACTCCAAGAGAATTGTATAAAAAATAATACGTATAATTTCTACAGAGAATTCATTAACTAACTACAGTACATAGTAAGTTCACAAGGAAACAAATATTGAGATCAATTGAACGTAAAAGTAAGATAAATCTTTAACTAGAAAATATAATAAAACTAATGCTAGAATAATAATTCGACTCACTCTATACTGCAATAGTTTTAAATGGGGACATCAGTCTTAAGATGAGGTACCGGGCTAGAAGCTATTTAAAACACTCCAATAGAAACTACTTACCAAATGAAATACTAACTAATCTTTAGTAAGACTCCGTAACTTTTATGGCAATGGTTCCGCATGGAGACATCAGTCTTAAAATTAGGTGCTAGATCTAAGCAATTTAAATCACTTTACGCAAATGATACTTCATCATTCACTAAAGCCTCACTAAATGATATTAATTCGAGACCTGCAGGGATCTATAACTCCCTCAGCTGTAGATTTATGGAGTTGCCTATAAGTCAGTCGTCAAGACCTTCGCCTGTGATTTAGGGGCTCATATCGACCATAAATCTGCTCACTCAGTGCTACTGTGGTTAAAATATATTCGCATAATAAGAGTTGAAAATTAGTAAATATATTCATATTAGGGGAGTGCTACTGTGGTTAAACTATACTCGCATAATAAGAATAGAAAATTAGTAAATTTCTTCATATTAGGGGGCTGATACTGTGGTTAAGATATATTCGCATAATAAGAGTTGAAAATTAGTAAATTTATTCATATTAAAGGAGTGCTACTGTGGTTGAAATATATTTGCATAATATATAAGTTGAAAGTAAGGGAATTTCTTCATGATAGGCGATATTATGCGGATAAAAATATTTAATTTAGGTGAATAGCAGAGCATTAACTGAAGGAAACTGGGGGAAAAGTAGATTTATTTACATTACGTGATGTTTTACGGCAGAAGCATTTAATTTAGGTGAATATGACTGTGACATGAATATAGAATTTAAATTGAGGAAAACTCTGAAGAACTCGAGTTACTTGTATCAGGAAATATCATGGGTATAAAATATTTAACTTATGTGAAGAGAATATCATACACATATAACAATGAGGTGACAAAACAGCGAAGAAGTCCGTAAATTGGATGACACATACTGCAGAATTAAGAAGAGTTCACAGAAAGTACTGATACGTAAAAGAACAAACTTAAGTATGAACTGCTAAAGCTCGACATGATGAAAAGTAAAATGAAATACATTGCACCGAAGTCAACTAGACACAGTATACAAGGCAACCTAAAAGTAAAATACAATGAAAGCTAATACAATGAAGAGTGAGGCAACCAAGCATGCAGACGTAGCACATACTGTAATAGTGGAGCATGGAGAACTAAAGTATAATAGGCGGAACAAAGTTTTGAATGCAACTACGATACTGTGTACAGCAGAGCCTAATACAATGCATAACAATGTATGGCATTTAATACAGATTAATACCTCGGAGAACAATATACAATAGTCAGTCATGACAAGTACAATGTAGAACAATACACAGCACATTACAGCACCTTATACTCTAAGGACTAATACAATGCAAAGCAAAGTGTCACATTTCATAAAGACTAATACAGCGCAGATCACAATACGCACAATTTAGTAAAGACTAATACTATGCGGAACACAATACCCAAGCATATAATAAAGACTAATACTATGCAGAACAATGCGAAACGTACGACAGCACCTAATACAATAAAGACTAACGCCTGCACGCGCACCACAGCAGTGTGCTGTCGCATTAGGTCCGCACTTTAATGCATAACAAATAGAGTGTGCAGACACGGACAGGGACGGAGCAGAAGCACTGGGTATTTTTCTCCATAAAAGCTAGGGAATATTGCGCGCAGAAATTGTTCCGGAAGGCGCCGTGAATTCTAGTTTGTTCCCGTCCGGTGAGACGGAAGACTTGGAGTCCGTACGGCGATAATGAAGGCGACTGTGCAGAGGTCTCGTTGTATTAATAATGTGAATTTCATCTATGTAGCTTCGGGATAAGGTCGAATGAACTTCCCTAGCATCAAATTTCAGTAAACTTAAAATAAATTTTCCAGAACTCTCGGACACCTTGTCAGAGGTTCTGTGAACCTGGCGTCATCATTTCGTCCTCTCATACGGCGTAGTCGCCGTATTCATGTGGTCCCGAAAGTCACAAGAAATTGATGGAAACTTCGATAACACTATTGCATTGATTCAAAAGTTGCACCTCATGATTTATGTGGCTTTGTTTTTCCTTAGTTCGTTCAGAAATATACCCTCGATGCAAGTTATGTGTGGAATTTTGAATAAATTTAGGAAGATATATTGATGCAAATTAAGCTGAAGTGGACGCATTGGTGACCGACTGCAGCAATAAACACGGCCGCCAAAAACTTGAAATGAATTCAAATGCGTGCAATTTTCAAATTTACCTGTAACGATACAAATTTCTGTGATGCCAAATTTTTGTTTTAAATTAATCACCATACTATACCATATGCATACATCCATCCTCCATATGTAACAGTTTGCGAGATTCTTAGAAAAATCGTGACACCACCTCTTTGAAAATTGTAATGGTGCTATAAATCAATAGATGATGATGATAAGCTTAGTGCAATGAAGAAGTTTGGTAGCTACCCATGAGACGGATGGTAGAGAGCAATGATAAAAATGCATCAAGACTTGAAGCTTCGTTGGTACTTATACAGTTATCCACAAATTTTATGCAGTATACAAAACTATCTTTAAACTGTAGGTGGCACCTACAATATCCTTTTATTTGCCTTTGCATGTACGTAACCAGCGGTTACTTGCGGTCATCAAGTACAGAAGTCTAGAAGAAAACGATGTCAAATAACAGCGCTAGACAACTATAGTATTCGCTCGAAGTGGCATCACCTTGTCCTGTCTAAACTATAATTAAGCGTACCTACTGATAGTGCGTGACCAGAGACTAGCGTGAAAGGAAGATACAGAGCATGTGTCTATAATAGGCATTGATTGAGTTCCAGTGGTGAACGTGCACGACATGAAAGTTGGAATTATACGTCTGTTCGATGGTATGACGACTCTGGCTATTGTGGAACAGGTGACAAGGTAAAAAAACATGTCATAGGGGAACGCAGACTGCGCGTCTCATAGACATTCATTGATTTTCATAGGTGAACAGTCACTGGTCACTACATGGTTGTTGGTGTAATTAGCTGGATAGTGACAGTAGGTCAGTAATGCTGCCATCTTTCGGAAAAAGGGCACATGTTCAAATTTTGAAGTTTTGGAAATATTGGTACCGAAATTCTAAGCTCGTTGAGCTCTACACGGTGATGTATATGATATCGTAGGGTTCTCTACTTTTTCTCATGTGCAAGGAATGAACGCCACTCAAAAGTAGGTTTAGCTTGTTATTACTAATCATACTTTGGATCAATGGCACATGTCCAGTATGTATACCCTTTTCCGAGTTAGATCTGCGTACGTCATTAAAAAGGCACATATCCGGGAAATTTGTAATGTTTTTTTTAGAAAACAAATGCATTAAAACGGCACAAAGGTACTGAACGATACTTTTGTTTGACCATGTATGGACAATTGGACATGTGCGCTTTTTCCGAAGGATGGTAGAATGGCTGATAAGAACATAGGTGAGAACAGCAGAGCGTAACGAATACCTAGGCTAGAGTTCATTGCCGGCCGGAAGCCGCGTTGGCCGTGTTGATATGCAAGCGTTCAAGTCGGCCATGGATGTTTTTTTTTCTGTTTTCTTTACTGATTCTTCTTAGCAGCGCTCTGGGGTGTAGTGAGGTGCTTATGTTTTACTTGGGTCCCATTACTTGTCTGTCGACACCCATGCACGCAGTTTTAATAATAATATCAGGCGAATCAGAATAAGTTTTCGCATTTTTGTATGTTAGATATGTAGCTATAAAACAACACGAACTTTCTTGGTTAATTAACAAATATACATTCACGCCATGTTGGTACACATCAAAATAGTACCTGTAGCTATGAAACCAATGTATGAAACAGCTATGTAAATATAACGATCGTACGATTGTCAATGCGATAATAAAAGTACAGTTGTCACACACGGTCACACTCTTCCCAAGTCAGTGATCAAAGTACAGTCGTCAACGGTCACACTTTTCCCAATGCAACGATGATAGTGCAGTTGCCACAGACGGTCACACTCTTGCCAATGCAATGATCAAAGTACAGTCGCCACAAAAAGTACTGAAGTCGGGTTGACCTGTAAACTTTCACGGCCGATAGGGCGAACTTAGGGAAAACTTCGGGGAAACTTAGGAGGCATGGGACTGAGCCAGCGGAGAATTTTATTATCGGTCAGACCCTGGCCTCGGGGGGAGTTTATGAGGCTGCTCGATAGAGCATGACTAGAAGAAATACATAAGGTTTTCATTACTACCATTACCAATGCAATTATAATCAGTTTCACAGCGAGTTTTAATTTTAAAGCTCTGGAACTTGAATAAAAGCTTAAAAATCTTTTTCTCCGAAAGACGAACGTTGGTTTGGTAACCGAAGTAAAAATAGATAGCAATTTTACCGTGGGATGTGAACGTTGCTTTGGAATCCGAATGCTCCACAACTTGAACAAAAGGATTTCGAGCAAGTCTTGTTTTGGAATCCAAACTATCCAAAAATGAAACATAAAATGTGAGGACATGTTCCTCGGCAATCCGAACACTTCTCTGGAATCTAAACGCCAAACACATCGACCTTGGGGATCTTGTACATGATCCTTAACGATCAATGATCCTTTCGCTTGTAAGATCGGATTGTATAGTCTATCGCTGTGGGGAAAGCATATCGTGTGATTTTCCCTTCACATCCAAAAGGAAAGAGAGTGGGGTTCTATAAGGAAAAAAACGAAAGGTAATAGACACCCATTATGCAAGTAGTGCTACACTGTAAAAAAAAATCCCCAAATTTTACGGTACTTTCTTGGCATTATTGCTGCAAGTGATTTTTCTGTAAGATTAACGGAATTCCGTAATTTTTCCGTAATTTGCCCAGAAGTCGAGAATAAAATAGGCATGGTGCCTGCTTTGCCTGCTTTCTTCCCAGACTGCTAGGCTAATTACGGAAAAATTTCGAATTCTGTAAATCTTACGGGAAAATCACTGGCAGCAATAATGCCAAGAAAATTCCGTAAAATTTTAAGGATTTTTTTACAGTGTATTTTACGAAGGCATGGACCACGCGATACCTCGACTGTCCACTCCTCGCAAATGAAGCTGATGGCAAATTGGTAAATCCTCGATAGTATTTGTTCCATTCAACGTACCGACTGAACAAAAAATAAACTGTTCTTGGTTATAGTGTGGTCCATGGCGGAGGTATGAAAATTATAGAAAACAAATGTTAACAAAGACTATGTACATCGTCTACAACCACTATAGGAAAGTAAAAACAAAAGAATTTACAGACACTCAAGTCAGAACTAGCAGTAGTGAGGAAAACGAATTATAGACAGCTGATAACAGTAATGACAAAGAATAGGGGATAAAACCTCGATAGGAAAGTACAATAAAAAATTATCCACGCACTTAGTTTGAAGGTAGCAGTAGTAATGAAAACGAAATATAGGACAGATGATATCAATTTGGAAAATGCAAATTGTCTGCCCGCGCGCACAAGCGAGAGTCAAACAGAGCAATAACACGCGCTGTAGTAAATGAGAGATAATCTTGCAACATTTGGCCGGTCTCTCAAAAGACTCATAGCGGGGAAATTTGTAGGTAAAATATGAGGCGCGGCTGATCAATGACGCAGTCGGTGTCGGGGCAGTGCTGGCACAATTGCGATGCGTTAAGGAGGGCGAGATATTGCTAGCAAAAGCGGCATCGTTTATATAAACTGTTGCAAGTCATATTGCGGGCCGATAAGCGGCTTTCGGGAGGGGGGGGATGAGTGGGGGAAAAAAGAGTAGAGCGGGGAGAAGAAAAGGTGGGTTAGAGAGGCAAACAGGGTGGGGTAAAAAAAAGTAATGTGGGGGCAGCAAATGAGTGGGGTAAGGAGAAAAATAGTGGGGCACGGGTGATAACAAATTGGGCTATGTAAGAACAAGCGTGTTGATGGAAAAAACAAGAGTGGACTAGGAAAAAAATAGGAGTGGGGTAGGGAAGAACAAGGGTGGAGTCAGGAAAAAGCATAGAACAAAAAAAAAAAAAAAGGAAGAAGTAAAAAGTTTAGTAAGTTAGAAGAAAGATGAGTAGGTAAAGATAAAAAAGTAAAACCAAGAATACTGATCATTCATGCAAAATTGAGTACAAAAATCAGTCTGTTTGAACTTCAAAATCAATGTAGTTTCAGTTTACATATGATGCTGCAACTCACTACCACATTATCATTGTGTGAAGAATTTTTTCATTCAAAAATTCCAAACAGTCATCATCTGGTTTCATTGAGATGATACATTAACACATTGGTTATGAAAACCAATACACAAATAACAAAAGCATTTTGACCCATTACGTTATCATCGTGCCCAAAACCTTAAACCTCAATAACTGTTCAATAAAAAACCCATACGTGTGGCAGCATTTTGGTCCAATTGACATCAATAGAATTTATAATATTATCATGCCCGTAAACTCAAATCTCAGTTGATTTTATTTAAGTTGTAAACAGCAATACTTGTTGAAGCTCTCCTCACTGTCCTCAAAGTAGCTAGGTGATAGCATGCTTAGGATGCTGTATACCATAGGTGCTGCACGTGGCGACCACCATGTTAAACTTAAGCATTGAGGATACACTAAGGAGAACACCGCGGATAGCATTTTCCTGTACAAAATGTGTAGGAGAAACCCTCCGTGCTATCGCCCGACCGACAGAAATAGCAGCAGCAAGGGGACGTAACCACAACAACGTTATCGAGACGATAATTGCATTTTGCAATTGGCGGGATGCTCGGGTCCGCAACTCTGCTCTGGAGAACTCGATCCCACGAGGGCCCGAAAATTCCTAGACTTTGAGCGATTCCGGGAAAAATTCCTGAAGGACAATATTCGGCGAGCCATTAATTAAGCCACAATCCTACGCTGCCTTCGAGAAGGAAAAAAAAAAAAAAACAAAGAAGAATCCTTCGCGTGTCTGTCGTGTATTGATCGGTTATTTTTTTTTTTTTTCAAGGAGAAAAACATGAAAAGTACCATAAGAGTCAATTATCTTATTTTAAAATTTTCAAAACAGCCTATTGATTCCGGTATAAAGGAGAATTGATTCCTCACATTTTTTCCCAAATGAAAACGTCGAAAACTCTTTTGTAGTTCGAAAAAGTGCTAAAAAGCGTAATCACAGCCAGTGATTAACTTAGGATTCTGCAAAATAACTGATCGAGGAAACATCGTCAAAAGTTTTTATTGGTAAAAAAATTATGAAGTACAAAAAAGGCCATCAAAGTCGGTAACTTGATATCTAATTTTAAAAATATTATTATTAAGATACACTAAACTGGTGAAGTGGGAACGGAGAAAGCTCTATAAGGTTAAGAAACCCCTTCGCAACCAGCCCAACAAGCGAAATAATAAAGAGAAGATCAGAGATCACAGAAAAGCCTAATAACAAAGAAATCGTGAAAATTTTCAATTTGACGGAGGCGGAATATCATGATGTGGGTAATTATTTCGTAAGAAACGAAGGTAGTCGGCAAAGGAAAGTGTTGCAGCATTTTTTCAAGTAAAAAATGATGGACAACAGAAGACCGGTAATTTATTTGCAATATTTTTAAAGATAGACGGATGTAGATGTTTCCAACAAATTTTTCAGTCAATGAAAAATGCCCGAGAAGCTGGTAGTTCAATTATGATTTTCTAAAATGGCTGATCGGGCAGGAAATACTAGTAAGCACAATTTTTCCTGAAGAAAATTTTTTAAGGATACAAGAACATAATCAACACCGAAAATGCAAGTAAAAGTTTCTAAAACTGGTAAGCGAAGAGAAAAAGTTGCCTTGGCAACTGCACCAAATAGACTGTTTTATTAGCGGCAAAAACTGTAGAACCTAATGCAATTATTTCCGAAAACTCGTCTAAAGAGGTGCCACACTAACTCTAGTCAAATGAATGAATTTACTTATCTCTGCGTCCGATTACGTTGCAATGTCCACTTAAATAGTACAAAAGTGTAAAATAGTTTGAGTTAGAATTGCCTTCAAGTTTGTTGAGATGTTCGAAACTTAACTAGCGGCACTTGCTGAACAGTCTGAGCTGACAGTTAACATTTTAACATCTTTTTTGAAAAACTCAAATCTGTGTTGGCGAGGGCTCAGCAAAGAATTTGGACGATTAGCTGAAAATTTTTTTTTTTTTACATACGAGTGTCAACCAACTTATAAGGCATTTTTAACCTCTGTCTGTGCGTGTTGATTGAGAATTAATTCATAAATATTTAAGCCAGTATAAAAAATCTGCAAAGGTCAAACGAATCTTGGATCAGGCTCTTTTCGTTACACGGGATCAATCGCAATAACTGGTTAGTAATGAATTTTCTTAATTTGCAAGTTTGTATCAATAAACCTGACAGGGTTCTTTGACAACATAGTCTCATAACTAGCTCTTCAATGGCGTCTATCTCTCGTAATTTTATTTCAAAATGCTGGTAGTTCAAGTAGCTTAAATAGTATTGGGGTGGTTGTGAACTTGATACTGAAATATTACGTCTTCCATCTATTGATGCAACTTAAAAATGCAAATATTTTCAAAATTATGCTAATTTCCTGCGCATTTTATGACTGTCCATTACCATCACAGGCCACCATTACTATGTGTTTCTTCTTCCTTTAAAATTCAGTCAATAAATAAAATAAACTAGTGCAAAGTTTCTCTACATATTGAACCTGAATTTTACTGCTTTAACTGATCTTGGCTCTGCCCATTTATAGTGAAAATTTTGTTTCAAAACAATTATTTTAGCGTCTAGTCTTTACCACTATAGAAAACGTCCCATATCAGACTATTTTCATATAACAATATAGTTGTTTGCATCTTACCTTAACCATTACCGCTAGAGATCACATCTCACTAGTTTTTAATTCTAATAATGGCTGTTAAAGCAGAACCAAGCACCTGCATCTTGATCAAGCCCTACCATGCATCTCAGATCACCTTTAACATTTGTCTCTTTTCAAGTAAAAATGCACACTTTCTAAACTCATACCAAACTCTTGCGCTCTTTGGTCCTGACCCTTACCGTCAGATATCATCACCTCTCGCGTCTGTCTATTTCCCGTCACCGCCATCATTTCCCCGCCCGTCAGCCCCTCCAGGGGCCGTCAGCAGCCCGTCGTTTCGCCTATCAGTGCGGCCAAATGTTTTGGTTGACATTCGCAGTATTTCTGAAGTGCGTCAACGGCAACAGAGGCTCCGATCAGGCTATTTCCGGCCAAAGAGCACCAAATGTAAACAAACAGAGCGCTTCACTGAATTCTGCTGATGGAATTAAGTGGGGGGTAGGAAAATTAAAGGCCGCTGATGGATAGTAAGTGAGTTGTGGTGGTTACTTACGAGGATATTGAGCGGTCCGTGATGGTAGGTTACGAGGATATTAGTCTGCTAGAGCGGTAGCATAGATAGGAAGATGCTAAAGAAAGGCGTGTGAGTGGGCAGTAATTAGAACAGAGAATTTAGTTGACCGAAGTTAAAAATGAATGATGTTGAGTGGGTTGTATTAAACTTGTATGAATATTCATTCAGTGGATGGTAAGCAGTTGAGATAAGTGAACCTTCATTCAGTGGGTGGGGTAGTCAAGATAACTGAATATTCAGAGGGTGTGGCTGAAATAAGTAAATATTCAAGGTGGTACTGACGTTAAATGGAAATTTATTGGGTGTAGCTAGAATCAGTGGATATTCAGTGGGTAGTATTTGGAATAAGTGGATAATTAATAGTTAGGAGGTAGAATAAATAGATAGTGAATAGAGTGCAGCGAACATATCATAAGAATTTAGTGGCAGATACAAATTACAGATAAAAATATATACATATAACACATGCATGCTGATATAGAAGTAGCAGATAAATGCACGTATAAGAAGGGGTCACAATTAGTACCCTATCTCGAACAAAATTATAGAAATGTATGAGATAATTAACAGATAAACGTCTAAAAATTTCCTTTTCACATCAGTCAGCCCCCTAGCTTTAGTGAATTTTGCTATTTCGAGGTATTTTCTTGCAATTTTCTTTTACTTGCACTCTTCACCAATTTTATTTCTATCTCCCACGAGCGAAAAGATAGCGGTGAGGTTTTTGTTTACTGTTGTATGTCTCTTTGTTTGTCTGTCCACCCAAATGAGGCAGAAGGAGTTGATCCATCATCATAATCTTTTTGAATCAGTCAGGTGGGTTGACTGAGATGTGAAAAAAGCAAAAAATAAAAACAGACTAAAGTAACTAAACTTCAAAAATGACGGCGTTGAATTTGTAACTCCTGACTAAGCACTTTCAGTTGCTCCCGCCCCCTTCCCGCGGGTGATGGTCTTGTGTCACGAGGCGTTCTAGTATATATAGTCATCGTCTTCATTTTTTACTTTTTCCTTATCTAAGTTCTATAACAACTGTTCGGGGAGGGTCGTCACCAGGGCTTCAGCTCCTCCCCGCGAATGGGACTGCTAATACGTCCATTTCCAAATTATATAGAGTCTAATACATTATTCCTAGTGCCTACAGTTGATTGCATTTCGTTTTTTTTAAGTTTTGTTTGTTCCCCAGCTCCTTTCTTTCAGAACCTATTTAATTCACGTTTTGTTTCTTCTAGTCTTCATTTTTTAGCTCGGCCTCCTTCCACTTTAGTCATTTCTGTTTTTTTTTTTTATTTTTTTTTAAATTTTAGTTCAAGTATTTTCTATTTCTTATGCTGCATTTATTTTGTTTCCAGACAATTCATTTCTTCTTTATTGTTTCCATTTTCCCCAAGTCCATTGTTTTCCATTTGTTATTTCTTCCATTTTCCACTGCTCCTATTTCTTCTACTTTCTATTCATTCCATTCAATTTTACCTCCAGTTACTACTTCTTTGGTTTTTTATTTTTCCCATGTTTTATGTTTTCCGTTCCCTATCTTTTTCAATTTCTATTTCTATAATTTTCTGATTCTCCATTTTCTATGTCATGTCCTCCACTTTTTCATTCTTCCATTTCTTGTTGTTTCCATTTCCCGTTGCTTCCATTTTCCTCTATTTTCTACATTTTCTACTGAACTGAGACAACTCCTCCCGCTTCTCCCTCCCCCCTTTGTCTCCCCTCGCAGCTGAGGGGCTTCTCCTCAACCTGTTCTCTGTTCACTGCCTTACAATAACGGCTTGCTTTCTATATTTTCTCATGGCATCTTTTTGTTATGCTTTTTATAACAACAACAGCAACAACTATGTAGATTTACAGTGAATAAAATAATCATAACGCTGTCACTCCGCCCGTCACACTCTCACGATAAGTATTAACACTCCACGACAGAAGAATATATGTAGACATGGCTGTAGTAAGTAGCATAATTATGCAACTGCTTCTGTGTCCGTCACGGTCCTAAAAGCAAGTGCTAAAAATAAGTACACGGCGGTAGAAGGTTTCAGAATCTCGTTGCAAAGTGTAAAGGTTTTACAGTTTACACTGAGCTCTCCTAGCGCTGACCGACCTTGACGCGACCCCGGGCCATGCTTGACGTCTCAGGTTCAAGTCCAACGAAGGCCGAATATATATATATTATATAATATATATGTATAATATATATTATATTTATTAGTCTTTTTAATACCTAGTTTAATCCAGATAAGTGGTTTACTGACCCACCCTTGTGCTAGAATTATATATGTAAATGCTAACTTAAGAGAGGTGTTGAAAAGGGGACCTCGCGCCAGTAAACGTGGAGGTCCTCAGTTTAAGCTGCTGGTAGCATACGTTTTGTTTATGATGACGTCACTATATAGGACAAAAAACTGTTGTAAATTAATATACAGATTTACGTCTGCTTAGACTGGACAGTCAGCAGCCGGCGGCAAAGAAGGACCATCTCTGGAGAGGCCCATGCTCCAGGAAGCTCCATTTCTTGTAGCCCTTTGAAACACTTGCATTGACTGTACCTATAGCCTGTCTAAACGCTACTGATATGAAAGCTATAGAATTCAGAAATTCAGTGAATTCTCATTTAATAAGAATGCCAGCTTGGCCAGCGGTTAGAGGTAACGTGCACTATGGAGACAAGTTGCAGCAGGTTCTCTCTTCGGTCGCTAGCTTCGACCCACCAAAAGAAATCCAGCGTCGTGACTCCACACACGTGAGGTGATGTGCGCAACGTCACCTGGACTTCGTCTGAAGACACACAAGGTAGGTACCTGTATTAGACAGGGCAAGGCTTGAGCCGCTCATTGACACTAGTTGGATTATTGAAAAATGAATGTATATGTTGAATGTATATGCTGAATGTATATGTTGACTGTATATGTTGAATGTATATGTTGACTGTATATGTTGAATGTATAAGTTTTGACGGCACACCTGTGCAGCACAAAGTTAAAAAGAGAAGCTGGCAGGTGTGACACAACATCTCACTACAACCACCAACATTTTTGGGAGCCGGATAATGCTATTACTTTAACATCTTGTTTATTTATCATTGTGATATCATTATCGCATCTTGGTGTACAGCCACACTGAGTGATTATGAACGCAGTTATGAAATTTGTAATATTTTAAGCAAAAGTTATTGAGATAATATAACGAAAACTACCAACGCGTAATTGCAAGCCTAACACATTGAACATTTTACTATTATAGGGTTAACATTATTATACAAGAGAGTATTCTCATTTCTTCTAATATTATTACCATAATTTACATCCAGACTAAAAAATTCCAGCAAGAATACTCTTCACTTTTCCATGAACAAAGCAGGAAGGATAAGCAGGAAGTGGATAAGAAATGGAGCAAAATTAGAGACAAGAAAAGAATGACTCCAGCGTAATGTTGCCTTCTTACAGAGACAAAGGACAGGGTGACTCCAACCAACGACTCCAACTTATTAATTTTCTGATCAATATCAGTGAAAAGAAAATTAGAGAGCGATAAGAAGGCAAGCTAAGGCGGTGGCGACTGCAAAAGTCAAATAGTAATAGTCATAGTCAACTATCTACTGGCCTTGACTGATTGCGGCTGCTATAACAGACATGAATGTACATTCCTAACAATGTAAATCGATGAAAATGTTCTTGTGTTGGATTATTATCCAACACATTATAATGAACACTAATGTCTGCTTGTATATTTACCTATATATTCTTACATGTTTTTTTTTTATTTTTACCTTCATGCATGTATATCTCGTGTCTGGCAATGATATAAACAGATAGGTGAAACTTAGGTCAGGTTGGAGAAGGCAGAGATAGTTCACAATCTTACGAACCATAAATTAAGTGCAATATCAATGAGAGAAACGGGCAAGATATGCTAGCGAACAGAACCAAAGAAAAACAGGAGCTTTACTCAAATAATGATACACAACCGTAAGTTCATGATGACATGGATAATAACACGTTTTATTTCATATCTTTCGTGTCCTTCTTATCTACCTGCAACTGTAAGATAGTGGGCGGCTGTATAAAAGTACCGGTAACAGTTTAACTCTGAGGGATACCCGCTGTATGTTATTTGATTGTTTATTTCGTAGTTTATTAATTAATCGAGCTACATATTTATATTTTTTTACTTAATTTGTGTTTATCTTTGTTTAGTTATTCATTTTTAGATCAATATATACAGTTTTACTCAGTTCATATTTACCATTGTTGATTTAATAAATTTTCAAACTATAAATTTATATTAAAAAATATTTACTTTTCTATCTTCCCTTAGCACATTCACAGTACCTACATTACTTTCTTACGGGCAGGTACAGAATTTCCTCAATAATAGTAAAAACTCAGTTCCCGTTCAGCATTTTAGTTGAGAATTTTTCGACGGAACAGCTAGGAGCGCAGCACCGTCCGGACGTAGCTTCACTTCAGCATAATTTGCGGGCAAAATGAAGTCGCTATCAGCAGGCGCTATCGTTTACACGGCCAGTGGCAGGGCTGCACGCAGCAGCGGTAGTGGCAACGTTGCTTATTAGTGCCAAGTCTAGGAACATTAGCAACGGGGTCTGGCAAAGCTTCTATGCATAGTTTATTGTAACTAGGAAAGAACGTAAAGCATTATTTTGTAAACTAAGTTTTTGCCAGTTCTTTAATATTTCGGAATGTTAAAATCAGCAAAAACTTTTTCCTGACCTAATATTATGATGATTTCGAACTTTAAAAGTAGTTCGCTGCGCAGCGAGAGTATTTAAGAACTATAACTAGAAGGAGAGAATTAAAAAGAATATGTTGCAGTGCACCGCATAGAATACTGGATACGAGAACAGTTCTAGTAAAGCTTGTACAGCATATTTTTTTATACTTTAAGGGGCGTAAGACTATATCTGGTCATTTAAGTAGTGCTAGTCCCGGAAAAATTAACGAATAGCAGAAGAGTGCAGCCCAGAACACTGCACGGCTGCAGTCGACCCCAGATGCTGTGCCATGACGCTTATACACGGTAGATTCGTTATAGGAATAAGTTACACTACATGAAGAACGCAATGCACCTCACCATACAATCGTACGGTCAATTATTAAGCCGACCTTCAGCTTGCACGTCGTTTAACTTTAAGTACTTTCTATAATAAATAACTTTTATTAAGAACACAATGGGTTCACAAAATATGCTTACAAGTACAAACAAAGTATCCAAAATTCAACCTAGTAATTAGGCCCAGTCACAAATATTGGTGACCACGTACAATGAGAATAAATAGATACACTCAGTCTACACCTGCAGACACGAATGGCATTGAGCAGCTCAATTTCAGACAGGAAATAGAAAGAACTCTTGACTGCATTGGAACAGAGAATTTAACAGATTATCCTTGTACAGTATGATTGAGACACAGCGTTTCATTTTAGCTGGTCTGGCCTAGGGGCTTGTAACAATAATAATAATACAAGTTGCACGCAGAGCTCAGACCCCAGTATACCAACAGGCTCACATATAGTCCTACCGTACCTCGAGCAATCAAAAGGAAATAGTACAGNAGCATTTTAGTTGAGAATTTTTCGACGGAACAGCTAGGAGCGCAGCACCGTCCGGACGTAGCTTCACTTCAGCATAATTTGCGGGCAAAATGAAGTCGCTATCAGCAGGCGCTATCGTTTACACGGCCAGTGGCAGGGCTGCACGCAGCGGTAGTGGTAACGTTGCTTATTAGTGCCAAGTCTAGGAACATTAGCAACGAGGTCTGGCAAAGCTTCTATGCATAGTTTATTGTAACTAGAAATGGAACGTAAAGTATTAGGTTGTAAGCTAAGTTCTTGCCAGTTCTTTAATATTTTGGAACGTCAAAATCGGCAAGAACTTTTTTTCTTACTTAATATTATGATGATTTCGAACTTTAAAAGTGGTTCGCTGCGAAACGAGAGTATTTAAGAACTATAACTAGAAGAAGAGAATTAAAAAGAATATGTTGCAGTGCACTGCATAGAATACTGGATACGAGAACAGTTCTAGCAAAGCTTGTACAGCATATTTTTTATACTTTAAGGGGCTTAAGACTATATCTGGTCATTAAAGTAGTACTAGTCCTGCAAAAACGAAGAAATAATAGAAAATTGCAGCCCAGAACGCTGCACGGCTGCAGTCAACCCCAGATGCTGTGCTATGGCGTTTATAGATGGTAAATTCGTTTTAAGAAGAAGTTACACTACATGAAGAACGCAATGCACCCCACAATACAATCGTACGGTCAATTATTAAGCCGACCTTCAGCTTGCACGTCGTTCAACTTTAAGTACTTTCTATGAGTATCTTGGATAGCAACTCTCATTGTGTGCCTCGACGAAGTGAGAGCTGAACATCTGCTCATAAGTTACACAGTGTGGCTGTGGCAATAAATAAATAAATAAAATAATAAATAAATAAACTGTAAGGTAAGGCAAATTCATAAAAGGCCAACTCGGACGCACAAATTGTAAGTGCTACTCAAATTAATTGTTCGAGACCGTTGTGACGTCATATTATTTCATTCTTCCATTGTAATAATAAGGACTCCTTCCTTATTATTGCAATGGAAGCATAAAATTAACCAAGACGTCCTCAACATTTCTTCAATATTATTTCATGATGCGGCCGGAAATATCTACATAACACTGGCATCACAGTTACGAGCATACAATTAAAAGCAAGCGATTAACAGCACCCTCATCGTCGCTGCTAACCTTCTCACTAAAATACTGAAGAAAAAAGAAAATGCCCGTCTGTATTCATATATGTCCGTGACATGAATAATCGCGACGCATATCAGTTCGATAATGGTATCCATGATACGGAACCCGTCATCACGTCACAACAATGCCCTCTAACAATGACTGCAACCGAGTAGACTTTTTTTTTTATTTTTCTGGGACATCTGCAGACGCAAAAAAAAAAAGACGTTCTGCGCGCGACGCTGCGAAGGCTACAACGGAAATAAACCGCCTTGAGCTTTATAAAGCTGCGACTCAGCGGTGTGCGTGTGTGTATATAGGTGTGTGTTTGTGTGTATTATATGGAGGGAAATGCGCACAAATTATAGGAGTGAGGAAACAAACGAAACCTGCCCTACGTAGTTGGAGGGTAAATTAAATCAGTGCGGTAAGTGGGCAAGTAGCACAGCAGAAATTAAACCGGTTGTCTAAGGGCTATTGTAGTGTTGTTACTATAGTCAGTAGTATAATGTAACTAGTGGTGCGTAATGTAAATATTCACTGGATACATAGAACAGTACGCTACAGGGTATATCACAGGTTACAAGCATATAGCAGGTATATCACGATATACTACAGTATATAGAGAGCAGAATAGCAGGGTATCTCTCACAGTACATCACAGTACCTACAAGTGCATGCAGTAAATTAGCATGTACCGCAGTAAACTACAGTATTTACAACAGTAGAAGAAATACTGAACTAAAAATTACATGAGCTAGATAACATTTTTTTTCGAAATAATTCACAGGAAGCGTGAAAATCCACTGAAAAACAGTGATCCTGAAGAATAAAGGGATGTATTAGCCACTATTCTTGCGATAACAGTTTTCAGGGACCACGAAAAAATGCCGAAAACATGGATCCTGGAGAATGAAACGAGGGAATTAGACACCTTAAGGATTCGAGGCTTCAGTAAAGTAAGGAGAAGGCAATTAAGCTATAAAATGCCCCTTGAGTAGCGGCACCTTGCAATCTACGACCATAAAAGGCATTGTGCCCTTAAAAATGCCTTCTTTTATAGTCACAAGTCTGCAGAACAACGAACTTTATGGCCGGTCATCACGGAGATCAAAGTTTCATTCACTGCTTCGAACTTGTTCGTTTGCTCGGAGTTCAGCAAACGATGCGTTAGAACGGAGCCGATACCGAGAGGCTGTTTGTCAAAACTTTGGCATATGACGCATGAAAAAAGAGGGTGAGAGAGATTGGAGCTCTTTGTGAAAAGTTTTTTTGGGAAGAGGACGCATGAAATGCGCATGCGTCAGAGCGGATTTTTTTGTCAGAGCCTCGAGAATAGATGTAAAATGCGTTTATGTGAGAACGTATTTGTCGAAACCGTTCAAAGTAACGCAGAAAATGCGGCTGAGTCCGAAGGAAATTTCTGATGTAACCTTGGGAAGTATACTTCAGGAGAAAAGATTTTTCAGTTAAACCTTGGGAAATGTGGATCAGTAACGATTTTATTTGTTTGTAGAATATCAGGAAAACGAACGGATTTTTGCGAAAGTCTCGGGGAATGACGTATAAAATGCGTCTACACCAGAACAGAGCTATTTTTTTTCAAAATTTTTAATAGATATGGTGGAACCCAGCAAAAAAGAAAGACTTCATTACAATTTTTTTTGTGGATCACAAATACATTTCGCTTGCATTGATAACGTAGATGTCGGTGAACACATTCTAGAATACAAAGGGCGAAACCGGAAAAGTCCAGCCGCTGTTTGTCAATACATACGTAATTGTTTATCAATACATACGCAGCTGTTTATCAATACATTCGCAGCTGTTTGTCAATACATTCGCAGCTGTTTGTCAATACATTCGCAGCTGTTTGTCAATGCACTGCATGCGGCGCAGAAACTGGTGATTTATCGATGCTTTATAGATGAAGGAGAAAAACGGGGTTTGGAACGAAGCTGTTTGTCAAAACCTTGTTTTCGCCGCACAAAATATCGGTTTGTCGGTTTCGCATTGCGAAACAGAAACGCGGGTTTTGGAACGAAACTGTTCGTGAAAAGGCTTTGGCGAAGAATATTAGGTAGATTACCCTACCACAAATCAGTGCCGCCGCCGTGCATGTGCGAAAACCGTAATTTAGCTACCGTGCCGCGTTGTGGCGGCCCCAAATATTGTTAGGGCAGGGTTAAAACAAGGTGTATGTGTTAGAGACAGATAAGGAACGTTAGGTTAGAGGAGGATTAGACGAGATACAATTATTAATTAAGTTAGGTTAGGAAAGCGTTGAATGAAAAGCTGGTGACCACCACCGTAATAATCACGGTAAAATTCGCCGTTTCAGTAAATCAGGTGCCCCAAGAAATGACAATCTGGCATAAATATGTTTAATGTATGCGGGGCTGACGCTCTCTGTCGCCCTGCACGACTTGCCTTCGTATTTTTTTTCTTCTTCTTACAGAAGCAGCTAAATTTAGAGGAGGCAGGCTCCCGTCCTGCTCTGCTTGGCCTTATTCTCTTCCTGTTGCTTCCTCTCTTGTTCTTCTGGCCTTGTTGTTTTCTTGCTGTTTCTTCCCTTTTTTTGCTTTATTTTCTTCGTGTGCATGCTCCTACGTGCGATTATATTTTCTTCTCCTGATGCGTCTTCTCATGTTCTTGTTCTCTTCCTGTTGCTGCTTCTCTTGTTCTTGTTCTTTTTCTGTTGCTTCTCTTCTTGATATTTTAGTTTTATTCTCTTCTTGCTGCTTCTTTTTTCATTCGTTCTTTTGGCCTTATTTTCTTTCTGTGCCTGCTTGCTACGTGCGTTTGTCCTTTCTCTTCTTGTTCTTCTGACCTTGTTAGCTGCCTGTTGCTTCTCTTCTTGTTCTTTTCGTCTTGTTCTCTTTTTGTTGTTACTTATCTTGTTCTTTTGCCTATATTTTCTTCCTGTGCCTGTGTCCCATGTACGTTTGCATTTTCTCTTTCTGTTGCTTCTTCTCTTGTTATTTTGGTCTTGTTATCTTCCTCTTGTTTCTTCGCTTGTTTTTTTTGGCCTTATTCTTTTCCTAGGCTTGCTTCTCTAGCTCTTTTGGCCTTATCCTCTTCTTCTTGCGTTTTCCTTATTCTTTTACACTCATTTTCTTCCCGTGCCTTCTTTTCTTGTACTTTTTGTATTCTCTTTCTTATACTTTTTTTTTTGTTCTTTTGGACTTGCTTTTACCTTCTGCTTCTTCACTCTTCCATTAGGCACTAGAATCTTCCTCTGTATTCAGCAGCAGCAGCAGCAGCAGCAGCAGCAGCAGCAGCAGCAGCAGCAGCAATAGCAGCAGCAGCAGCAGCAGCAGCAGCAGCAGCAGCAGCAGCAGCAGCAGCAGCAGCAGCAGCAGCAGTAGCAGCACAAATTTACCCAATTAACAATGGGAGAGCTAATATGACTAGCACACTAACACCACAAATTAGAGCAATGGCGTTNGCAGCAGCAGCAGCAGCAGCAGCAGCAGCAGTAGCAGCACAAATTTACCCAATTAACAATGGGAGAGCTAATATGACTAGCACACTAACACCACAAATTAGAGCAATGGCGTTACTGTACTAGGCATATTAGCCCTCCAGTTATGGACATCGGAGACATCCAATCGCCGTCGGGTTTATATCACCACCAATTACCACAGCATAAGGAAGAACCCTACACCCTCACACACCCCCACAAACGTCCCCTCACCACCACCCCCACCATCACCACCACCGGTAGCACATCAAACCCTCACCTTCCCTCATTAAGGCGACCTTTCCTCAAAAATTTACCCCACGCCGAGCATAAGAAGCTCCGTTTTTTTCGACGCACTTTCAAAGAAGAAAATTTTTGCCTCCGACGAACTCCATACCAGAGCCCGGCAGTGGCGGCCGTCATCATTCTATTTATGGTCCTATCGGCCAGTAATAGAGCATCAGATGTATCAGTGATATACTGTACATCTTTGCGTTTATCATCAGTCTACTAATTTATCTGATAACCTGCCATTTGTATATGACGGTTCAACCAGTGCCATAGCGAGTGTAACAGTATATGGCTAAGGCACGGGGTGTATTTCGGTATTAATCGGTTGACAAACAAATAGATTTCGTCCTGTGGATTATTTTCGGCAGTACTAAAAAGAGAGCGGTAATACTTTGAAAATGCGGATATGGTTGAGTTCATCACGTCTGGAATATGTGGCGAGAGAATTAAAAGCACGGAGGATGAAAGAATATCGATGCGGCTTCGTTGTCATGCTTGTGTTACACCCGTGCCTGCGTAAAACCCGTGCCTGCGTAACACCCGTGCCTGCGTAACATACGTGCCTGCGTAACACCTGCACCTGAGTAACATATGTGCTTGTGTAACACTCGTGCCTGCGTAACACCCGTGCCTGAGTAAATATGGGCCTGCGTAACACCCGTGCCTGCGTAACACTCGTGCATGCGTAACACCCGTGGCTAAATAACACTAGCACCGTACCATAACAAAGAATAAGGCTCCTTCTATTGATTGAGCGTTAGCCTCTGCCACAACCTGTTGATAAGGGCAGCTATAGCGGTGATGAGGGCTTGGGTGGTGATGGTGGTGCACCCTAGCTGTTCCATGATAGCTGAAGCAATGAATTCGAAGTAACAGTCATGCCTGTGTTGGAGGTGATGAAGGTACTCCTGGCTATCGTCAAATTCGAAGGATGCATTCAGGAATAAACTTACGAAAAGTGAATTCACATATATCAAATCAATCTGCAATAACATAAAAGGAGCTACGACCCATGACCCAATTTGTAATCCCCCCCCCCTGTCCTTCAGTCCGTAAATGTTAAATGTGTCACTTTTTCATAATATACTGAACTAAAACACAGCCAAAAACTCAAAAGGAATGGTATACTTCAACAATATATTTAGAAAAATATTGTATTGTGGCATTATCTCCCACTTACAACTCGCATTTTCCCAAAAACTCGCAAAAATCACAAAAGAACGAATTTTCTCGCATAGAAAGAATTGGTGAACAGAAATGTCCATTCGCATAAGATCGAATTCGCCTATAATTAACTCGCATTTTACGAGACCCAGTTGCACCTCAGATCCCATACATATATACTGTACGTAAGACAAGGTACTGACATAAAGTATCTGAATCCATATCGGATATACCGGAACTTCAAATGACCTTAATCCTTTACCAAGCGGCTGTAAGAAGCTCTTGCAAGAATAGCATTATGGAAGTAACAATATACAGTCGCTTGCTCTCTAAAAGATTACTCACTAATTTCTACGATGAAAATCTATACCCAACATCACCAAGCTCAAAGCGAATCCAGTAAATGATCAACAGTGGAAACGATGAAGGCAAAACCACGAATGGTGCAGAAAAAAAAAGGATATTTCGTCGTAGGTAGCAATTATCTTCTGCAGTTCTTTCATGGCGACACAGTTCAGCAGTACCCAGGCAGATAAAATAACTAAGAAGGAAGTAATAAATCGTCAGGACGAGAACTTTAGCGCCACGCAACACTGTCTAAACCTCACCCCAAACACGCTGGCGTCGGCAGAAACACCGCCGTGTTTCATCTCCGTCGGCCATCGGGAACCAATCGGAATTGCAAAAGAGAATTCCTGGAAACAGAGTGATCTCCTGCTAACCATTTTTTATATTTTTCTTTCTTTCTGTATGTATAATACTAAGGGGAATACTTGTAAGTGCGCATCGTAACCTGAATACACATGCTACAAGTGCACAGTTAAATATCAAAGGAAAAAGTTTGCAGAAATTTTGTCTTAAGCGTCAGTTTCAAAACAGATAACATCGATATAAGCGCATACAATATGTATGAGGGTGTTATTATCTCGAGGTTTCTGGTTCAATTGCTGGCCTGTCAAATTTCTGGAGTTTATCTCGCATATATACATATCTATCTACATTGTACTAAAAGTCTGTGAGCCTTTGCTTCCTTACTTGTGTGTTTATTTCCTTACTTGTTTGTACATGGCTTGTTTGCTTTATGATAGGCAGAAATATTAGCGTTCAAGATTTCATTCGGTTGTATCCGTGATACGAAGGATGAACCTGATCTTGGCTGCTGGAACGTGTACGTTAAATTTAAATGTGATACGGGATATACCACTAGACTACGCCCCATGTATATTGCCTCTTTCATACAAGCAGGTTGTTGAATATTCCTTTAAGAAGCAGAGAAGCTGGTGATGGTGACCCGTAGGAGTAAAAGTTCACGGCCGAGTACCGAGTGGTCTATGACCAGCTGAATAACACCTGCTGTTTTTTTGTCGAAAGCAAAGAAGACGATGATGGTGACCCAATGGGTCACGAATCGTCTAGCAAACATTAGGGGCTTCTAAAAAATGAAGACTTTATTTAAGCTTCCCTCTTGGCTCATTCCAGGTGCGACGGGAACTAAAATTGATTTAGGGTTTCAGTTGCTGTACCAAGCATGTGGTTTTGTCATCTCGACCTTTCCAGCGACAATAATTTAACTATTTAAGGCTAATTCCAAAAGGAGGTCGCAAGTAGATGATATGTTCAGCTGCATTAATACTTCAAATCTGCGCTTGGAGTTCAAATATGACTAAGTATCTATTAATGGTTTGCCGTTCTAACGTGCGCAGCGCAACTGGCAGTTGCGGAAACGTAAACATCGTTTTTACAGTACAGTAAGCATACAGCTGGATGCTTATTTGCAAGCCCATTAAATTGCTCTAGAGTTAGCACAGTATGCACAGACAATATTTATCATTATTATTGCACTACAGTTCGCACAGCGTGCACAGATAATGTGAATCATTATTATTTTCATCCCAACGTCATTACTCAGCCACGCGAAATAAACATCAGCAGTGGTTAGAGTCTCCTAGCAAACTTAATTAAGGCAAACGTAATTCACGCACAAGAGGCGTGGAATTGCTAATTATTTGCGACAAAATTACAAGAACAAAGCAGCGGTACACTTGCGCCGGCAAGTAAAATTGCTTCACGCTAAGTGGTTCTTGGCATAGAACTTCGCTAGATTATAATCCTAGAAATAGAGGCCTCTTGCATTAATAATATTTTATTTCTCATATGGATGCGGTGCGCAACAAGTTAGAGGTGCAGTACCCAGAGGTATTCATTCTTAATCTTAACAGTAGAAGAAGATTGACATAATTTTGTACAAATAGGTTTGTTTAATATTCGTCATTCTAGATACACGACAAAAATAAGTTTAGAGTTAGAGTCGACCTGTTAGAATTAGACTACTACATGATTTAAAGATTACAATAGTGAGTCGATGATAAATCATACTTTCACGCTATCATAATAAGGAAAATTTAATATTAGAATTTCCCTACGACTGGGATTTTGTGTAGTGAGGAATAAAAGTGCTTTAGCAGGGACTTTTCTTCTGGGCATAAAATATACTTATATGTATATATTTATAAAATTTCACTAAAGAAATGGTAGGAACCTGTTATAATTTGAAGTTAATGGTAGAATATGATAACGATAGGGTTATTGGGTATCAAAGAGGAGAATTAGTTCAAACTAAGTATGTACTTCTACACATCATATTCCATCGAACAAATGATATACATATGTATATTGTAACTGAATTTAATCGTAGAATTTCACGACGATAGTGTCTTTTGAAGAATAAAATGTACGTGATCTAAGATGCCGAAGAAAAAAATTTCGCAAGCAAAAACTGTGCCAATTCTACGGAGCTTATACTGCCAAATAATGATTTACAGAATGCTTGTTGATTGCATGGCAGGGCTCTCGCTCTCTGGCCCTCTATCAGTATTAAATAAGAAGAAATTAATTTGATTGAGCCATCACCGGATGGGGGGGGGGGGAGGTTTCAGGGGCTGAAACAGCTTTAACATGATAGGTGTCTCTAATGTTCATTTACACATTACGCGTTAGTCATAAAGTATTCAATATATACACAGAAAAGTTGAACCAGTTTCATAGGCATAAATCATATATCGATGTATCCTATCAACAGTATATCATCGATAGTGCTGACTGCTTACAATAGCTTAAAAAAATTTCATCAACAGAAATCCTATCGTACCGACGAGTTCAAGCGATAGAGCTGATTATCTCCAAAAGAGTTTTACAAAGTTCGTATCAGAGGTGCTGTTGCCATTAGATCTGTTGGAAAATTTTCTGCTGGCCCAGAAACCAAATAAGCTCTAATGCAGTCGCTCCTGCGATGCAGCGGCGCTGTCGCATTTTGCAGCAGCTGTAGCGGAAAAATGACCGCTGCTCAGCGACATACAATGGCAAGTGGCCAAACTGCTCCTGCTGTACGACTGCAGATAGCATAGGGCACTACAGCTGGCAACACTGCNTGATCTTGGCTGCTGGAACGTGTACGTTAAATTTAAATGTGATACGGGATATACCACTAGACTACGCCCCATGTATATTGCCTCTTTCATACAAGCAGGTTGTTGAATATTCCTTTAAGAAGTAGAGAAGCTGGTGATGGTGATCCGTAGGAGCAAAAGTTCACGGCCGAGTACCGAGTGGTCTATGACCAGCTGAATAACACCTATTGTTTTTTTTTGTCGAAAGCAAAGAAGACGGTGATGGTGACCCAATGGGTCACGAGTCGTCTAGCAAACATTTGGGGCTTCTAAAAAAATGAAGACTTTATTTAAGCTTTCCTCTTGGCTCATTCCAGGTGCGACGGGAACTAAAATTGATTTAGGGTTCCAGTTACTGTACCAAGCATGTGGTTATGTCATTTCGAGCTTTCCAGCGACAATAATTTAAGTATTTAAGGTTCATTCCAAAAGGAGGTCGCAAATAGATGATATTTTCAGCTGCAGTAATACTTCAAATCTGCGCTTGGAGTACAAATATGACTAGGTATCTATTAATGGTTACGTAATGGCAGTTACAGTGAATATATACGGAAAATTAAACAATAAGTGAAATTAAAAGGATATGGTACTTAACCCCGTTGTAACGTAATGATTAAATACAAATGAACAACCCCTAAAAAAATCCACGCTAGCGGAATCTTAAAAAAGAACAAAATCGATAGTTCCGGTAGAACACTCATCAATTTCGGTAATTTTTTTAGGCTACTTGGATGCGTATATCACTAAAATTTGCTTGAAATATTAAAATTTAGGGCATGCGTAACGACCAAAGCGTCAATAAACTAGTAGCGTTGGTAGGAACTAACTCGTGTGGTTGCGATGCGCATACTCATTATACTTCACATGACCGAAAGCGTAAACAACGTTTCCTGTTGTTTAAAACCTCAATAAACTAGTAGCGTTGGTAGGAACTAACTCGTGTGGTTGCGATGCGCATGCTCATTATACTTTACATGGCCGGAAACGTAAACAACGTTTCTACAGTATAGTAAATATACAGCTGCATGTTTATTTGGAAGCTCATTGCGCTAGAGTTAGCACAGTATGCACAGACAATGTTTATCATTATTATTGCAGTACAGTTAGCACAGCGTGCACAGATAATGTGAATCATTATTATTTTCATCCCAACGTTATTACTCAACCACGCGAAATAAACATCAGCAGTGGTTAGAGTCTCCCAGCAAACTTAATTAAGGCAAACGTAATTCACGCACAAGAGGCGTGGAATTGCTAATTATTTGCGACAAAATTACAAGAACAAAGCAGCGCTACACTTGCGCCGGCAAGTAAAATTGCTTCACGCTAAGTGGTTCTTGGCATAGAGCTTCGCTAGATTATAATCCTAGAAATAGAGGCCTCTTGCATTAATAATATTTTATTTCTCATATGGATGCGGTGCGCAACAAGTTAGAGGCGCAATACCCAGAGGTATTCATTCTTAAACTTAACAGTGGAAGAAGATTGACACAATTTTGTACAAATAGGTTTGTTTAATATTCGTCATTCTAGATACACGACAAAAATAAGTCTAGAGTTAGAGTCGACCTATTAGAACTAGACCTACGGTGCGTATTATCAATTAAACTCAAAACTTTTACTACGATTCCACTACTACATGATTTAAAGATTACAATAGTGAGTCGATGATAAATCATACTTTCAAGCTATCATAATAAGGAAAATTTGATATTAGAATTCCCCTAAGACTGGGATTTTGTGTATTGAGGAATAAAAGTGCCTTAGCAGTGTCTTTTCTTCTGGGCATAAAATAAACTTATATATATTTATAAAATTTCACTAAAGAAATGGTAGGGACCTCTTATAAGTTGAAGTTAATGGTAGAATATGACAACGACAGGGTTATTGTGTATCAAAGAGGAGAATTAGTTTAAACTAAGTATGTACTTCTACTCATCATGTTTCATCGACCAAATGATATACATATGTATATTGTAACTGAATTTACTCGTAGAATTTCACGACGATAGTGCCTATTGAAGAATAAAATGTAGGTGCTCTAAGATGCCAAATAAAAAAATTTCGCAAGCAAAAACTGTGCCTTTTCTACGGAGCTTATACTGCCAAATAATGATGTACAGAATGCTTGTTGATAGCGTGGCAGGGCTCTCGCTCTCTGACCCTCTATCAGTATTAACTAAGAAGAAATTAATTTGATTGAGCCATTACCGGATGGGAAGGGGGGGGGGGTTCAGGGGCTGAAACAGCTTTAGCATGATAGGTGTCTCTAATGTTCATTTACACATTACGCGTTAGTCGTAAAGTATTCAATATATACATAGAAAAGTTTAACCAGATCCATAAGCATAAATCATATATTGAAGTCGCCTATCGACAGTATATCATGGATAGTGTTGACTGCTTACAATAGCTTAAAAAAACTTTATCAACAGAAATCCTATCGTACCGACGAGTTCAAGCGATAGAGCTGATTATCTCCAAAAGTGTTTCACAAAGTTCATCTCAGAGGTGCTGTTGCCATTAGATCTGTTGGCAAATTTTCTGCTGGCCCAGAAACCAAATATGCTCTAATGCAGTCGCTCCTACGATGCAGCGGTGCTGTCGCATTTTGCAGCAGCTGTAGCGGAAAAATGACCGCTGCTCAGCGACATACAATGGCAAGTGGCCAAACTGCTCCTGCTGTACGACTGCAGATAGCATAGGGCACTACAGCTGGCAACACTGCCAGTAGTTAACACCAG
>LQNS02277100.1:5734544-5757107 GCA_001587735.2 Parhyale hawaiensis
GCCAGTAGCTAACACCAGAGGGCGCTATAGCTGGCAACACTGCCAGTAGCTAACACCAGAGGGCGCCACAGCTGGCAACACTGCCAGTAGCTAACACCAGAGGGCGCTATAGCTGGCAACACTGCCAGTAGCTAACACCAGAAGGCGCTATAGCTGGCAACACAGCCAGGAACTAACACCAGAGGGCGCTATAGCTGGCAACACTGCCAGTAGCTAATATCAGAGGGCGCTACAGCTGGCAACACTGCCAGTAGTTAACACCCGAGGGCGCTATAGCTGGCAAAACTTCCAGTAGTTAACACCAGAGGGCGCTATAGCTGGCAACACTTCCAGTAGTTAACACCAGAGGGCGCTATAGCTGGCAACACTTCCAGTAGTTAACACCAGAGGGCGTTACAGCTGGCAACGCTGCCAGTAGTTAACACCAGAGGGCGCTACAGCTGGCAACACTTCCAGTAGTTAACACCAGAGGGCGCTACAGCAGGCAACACTACCAGTAGTTAACACCAGAGGGCGCAACAGCTGGCAACACTGGTAGTAGCTAACACCAGAGCGCGCTACAGCTGGCAACACTGCCAGTAGTTAACACCAGAGGGCGCTACAGCTGGCAACACTTCCAGTAGTTAACACCAGAGGGCGCAACAGCTGGCAGCACTGGTAGTAGCTAACACCAGAGGGCGCAACAGCTGGCAACACTGATAGTAGCTAACACCAGAGGGCGCAACAGCTGGCAACACTGGTAGTAGCTAACACCAGAGGGCGCTACAGCTGGCAACACTGGTAGCAGCTAACACCAGAGGGCGTAACAGCTGGCAACACTGGTAGTAGCTAACACCAGAGGGCGCAGCAGCTGGCAACACTGGTAGCAGCTAACACCAGAGGGCGCTACAGCTGGCAACACTGGTAGCAGCTAACACCAGAGGGCGTAACAGCTGGCAACACTGGTAGTAGCTAACACAAGAGGGCGCAACATCTGGCAACACTGGTAGTAGCTAACACCAGAGGGCGCAACATCTGGCAACACTGGTAGTAGCTAACACCAGAGGGCGGTACCGCTGGCAATATTAACAGTAACTAACCGCTATGAGAACTACAGCTGGCAGTAAAAAAACTAAAAAACAAGGTGAGGAGGGGGGGGCTACAGCTGGCAATAATAAATCTAATGGCAGCTCCACATCTTGCAACACCGACAACCGATAACGCAATAAGCTAGTTTAACTTTCTTAACAAACTTCAGCAACACAAACAAACCCCTCAATTACTGAAGTAATTACCAGTTATGGATATCAGCTGCAACGGAACGTATAATACACATTATAGTAGCTGATAAAACTTCTTTAAACGTTAATGCACTGAAATAAAGGCAAGAAAAATTGTATGCAAGGGAGTCGCCGAATTAATTTTACGCTCTTAAAGCGATGCTCAGCGAGTCGGCCTTTTCTTCCTTGGTTGGCATGCCGTCATACGCTGATGCGCATTTGGCACAATGAAATTAGTGAGCCAGCGACAATTCAGCAAGAAGTAACAGCGTTTCTCTTTTCTTTAAAGCGATTCTGAAATGAAGATATTATATTCGAAGCAATGTTACGGTGACTTTGCTCTTGCGTGTATATGCAAAAATTCGCAGCAACATCAAAACATACTAAATACGTATAAGCGAGTAAAATGTCTATAATAAGCCTACTACTATGCTCGCATTTATATAATTTTTTTATCGCATTTCAAAATAATTTTTTGCTTCACATCCCCGCAAGCAAAAGCTGCCACTAAACCAGGTACAAGATTTAGATGCGTGAAATATATCCTCCTCAAGAAGCTCATTAAATATAGGAATATACAGTACTTCTATTTATTTTATTGCTCAGTACGCGTCCGAGGAAAAAATTTATCATGACTCCCATATATATATCATGACCCCCATATTTATCATGACCCCTATATTTATCATGACCCCAATATTTATCATGACCCCAATATTTATCATGACCCCCATATTTATCATGACCCCCATTCGCGATGAAAGTTTTCTCCTTTTTATAAGCCAGCAAGTAAAAATTTCGATCCGCTTCCGGGAAAAAGTTCTATCACTTTCAAGTGATTCTATCACTTCATGTCGTGAAATGAAACTTAACTTTTTTTAATGTAGTACTGGCAGTGCTAGGAGCACAAATTGGAAAATGTGTTAAAACTAATACTTGACTGCATACATATATGAATGATGACATGTATAATGGGCAGTTTTTGCTGTCTTGTAACCAAGTCTTAATAAGTATTTTAATATTGTTTTTGGATTATTATTACAGTAATTATTATTACTATCATCATTACTTGTTCATTTTATTACTTGCAACTTCTATTAGTAAAAGCATTAATGCTTGAATGAAAAATTTAGAATTCAGATTGCAAACTTGTGCCAATAAGTAGTAGATACAGTGTAATCAAATTATTTCATCCGTGGACGTAGGTATGACCCAAGCTAGTTACGTTTCACTGCTAGTCATACAGCGACCAATTTTTACTAGATACATTAAGACTCCGATTCATAAAACTCTGGTGGACCGGGCGAACGAACTTTACCTTGGCAGAGACCTACGTAGGTCCAAAGCTGCACTTCTGTTTATTTATAACGGAAACTGCCCGTGCGGAGACCTACGTTGGTCCAAGGGTGCACCTATGTTTATTTGAAATGTGCGATATGTATCGGACGAGTATCGCTGTGTCACAATAAAAACATCGCGCTATCGCTGGCACGATGAGGCGATACTTTCCTAACGACCTCAGACTTGGCACCGCTGCACTTTAGCATTGGCACAGGTGCAGAGAACCACCAATTGCAGCCCCGCGCAGAGATGCAGCGCCAGTATCGAGGGAACACCTCACTAATATCACCGAAATGCGACGAATTTTCAACCATTCTTCACCTGATGGGTGGCCGACTGTACCTTACCTATCATTTATTACCTACTATTTATTACCTAATGATTATGACCTATTATTTATTGTCAAAGCCCGCTAAGGCGAAGTGACAGTTGTGCTGTATAGGAGCGCTATTCGTGTGTCCGCGCCCTGTGTGGAATGTCTGCTCGTGGCTCAGAACCTGTTTGAGCGCTGATGTGAAAGTTGTGCTATACTGCGGGAGGCGTATTTCCGCGAGAACCTAATGCATAGCTCATTTTTAAGCAGCCGATGGCACATGCCGTGAAGGAAAATACAAAAGGAAATTTGCGAAAAATGAGAAAAATTGTAGTAAATAATTTTGGTCTGTGTGCGTGTGTTCGCATTCTGTACCCCAAGGGCAGTGCCTAGTTGGGGCTAAGGGCAACTGGCAGTGCATTTCTCACTGTCATCGTGTGATGTTGCCTGATTCCGAGGGTTATGGGTTTCTACAGGAACACTAGTTTTTGCTGCAGACGATACCTCCCAATCCACTGGGAAACGTGGTGTCCCGAAACTAGCAGCCAATCCCGTGCATCGACTAAAATAGCTTGTCTTGACGTGCTCTTTAAAAAAAAAAAAAAAAAAAAGCACACCAAGGTTGACATTTCTACTCGGGGCACGGGAACGCGTGCTGGTTTTGGGACAACACATTTCTCAGGGCACTGTCGTCAGTATTAACATTCTCAATACTGAGGGTATCTTCGAGCACAATTACAGCTTCTGTCGTTTGCGGCTGGGACTCTTTACTGCATAGCTCGCTATCACAGCAGGTTTTCAACGTAACCTGTTGTTTCTTTTTTCGAAAAAGCTACTGATATTTGCAGAAATCAGCCAGCAAAAAGCGACAAACATTGAGTACTTTTTTTCAAAAAGTTCTCTGTGTACAAAAAGATTAAAAATTAGAAGCACTGCTTTCCAATTATTTGTGAGGTGCGCCCAGCACATAGGAACTTCTTTTCGAGCAGATCTGAATTTACGTCAACTTATAACATCAAGCGTAAGTCAACAATGCATCAATTGTGAACATGTTTTTAAAAGTTATAATTTATCAATGTTAGAGTCAATTAAATTAGCTGCTAACCTCCGTATTTTGAAAGTCTTGTACATTTGTAAATTCGGCCGGAGCTAGAGGAAGATACGTAATAGTTAATTTTTAATTATAACCTAGCTGGATTGTATTACCTTTATTAGGAACATCGTTTATAATATTAAACCTTTACAGAACTTCGATGACGGCTTGATGGTAATCCCAAACGTTTATATTTAACAATACTTGTTTCCACGCTTGATGAAAGCACCAGATATTAGATACAGATATTAGAATAATATATATGTATATATAATTAAATATGAGAAGATACTAACATTTATTAGATAGGAGAAAAAACGAATAAGAAAAAACGAGGAAGGTGGGCGCGAAAGAAAGATGTTCACAGGGCCTAGTTCAGGTGGAACTATAACCCCTGGGTTTCCCTGAGAGCTCAAATTCCCATAGTATAGCAACAATTAAATATTAAACAAACATGTACAAAGCAATTACCTAAACGTAACTTAAAATTGTACAGACTCGTATCGTCCACAATTCGAGATATAACATAGAAAAGTTATAAGGGTGAGGAGAAAAGTTCTCACAAATAAAATGTGAATAGCGCATATTATCCCATTGAACTTGCTGCATACTACGTTTATCAAGTAAAATTTACACTATGTTATACTGGGAGTTGAATCTTCCAGGAGCTTCCATTTTAAAAAAATGAATCAAAGACCCAATGTCCAATTGCGATTGATTTTTTAGAAAAAATGGATAGAAAATTAGGTCCCAAATATAGGAGAACTAATAAGCATAAATTCTTAACAACTGACATTTTTTAGCACTTTGATCTCTAAGTGAGCTAGATGCAGTAACATCCCTTTTGAACGACAGTTAGAGCTTTGGCACAATGCACAGGTAGCCTACTGTGTTGTGTCTTCTCTGCTGAGGCGATGACCGTGTTAAAAGCTTTTAACTTAAAGCTGTATGTACACTTATTACTAGCTTACTATTACTCGCAGGATAGCAAGCATAAGGATGTGGTTTCATACACCAGTTAAGCTTTCTTCTCTTTACGTCTCTACAATGAACGAAAACGGGAGCTGAAGTGGTGAGGTGGGTGGGGAAAGGGGAGATAATGGGGGAGGAGGAAGAGAAGGGCCAGTTGGACTGCATCACAGCTTCCTCAGCTCAAAAGATCAAGGACATGCTATAAGCTAGCAGAATTTTTGCCGTCTGAGAAGTTGATTTGCGGTTTTATTTTCTTGGACGGCGCAGAATTCCCTAAGAGCAAAGAGAGTTCTAGAACGAGTAATGTTTCTACTGAGGTGGCGCAGTGGGTAAACAGCGAATACGTTATGATGTCTCAATGGTTATATTGTAGAATAGCTGAGCAGTAAGGGTTCTTTTCGACATTTATTAATAATGATGATGATGTTAACAAATAGTTTGGTAACAAAATGTTTCCCTGATGATGAAAGGATAGTGCTAGCAGCTGCTCCGAATTCTGTCAAGTCTGGCTAATTTGTCCTACAGAACAGCTTCCTCGACGACTTGAAGAACAAATGCTAGCATGGTGGAATGCGATGGATAATATAGCAGCTATATAAATAAGTAGGTAGTACTCACTCAGTTTCGTTGTTCTCGAAGACTAGTTCGCCTTCAACAGCCTCGTAATCCTTGCCAGCCTTGGCGGTTCCGTCTTCGGTGTGGTAGGGGATGGACACCCGACCACGAGCTCCGGAGTAGCGGGTGATCTTAAGTTCGTAAGTGCCGATGGTCTCAACAATCTCAATATCCTTCTCACCAACGTTGAAGATACCACCGTGATCGTCGTCGAGGATCATGATAGTGGCCACGAAGGGAGCAGCCAGTTCCAGTTTGACGGGTCCCTTACCTGCGGTTCCATTCATGCCATCCAGAGAGCCAGTCCTAACGTTGGACAGACGCACGTAGAAGTGCTCGTCTTCCTCAAAGACGTCGTCATCGACCACTTCCAGCTTGAACGTTTTCTGGGTCTCACCAGGCAAGAATACAATGGTTCCTTCGGCAGCCTTGTAGTCGCTTCCGGCATTGGCAGTACCATCTTCGGTTTTGTAATCCACAAGAACCATAACATTGAGGTCGCCGCCCTCACGTGCAACTGTCACATCAAAGCTACCGACGTTTTCCATAACAGTGTAGTGGCCAGGGTCGAAAGAGACACGGATCAGGTCCTTATCAACAGGCGCTCCACTCTCTTCCTCCTTCGTATCGGCGGCTTCGTCTTCCTTGAGCTTCTTCATGATGTTGCCACCACCAGTGAGTTTCCTGGTGGCCTGGATTCTGTAGAAGGCACGGGACTTGGGTCCGCGGTTGATGATTTCCTCACGGGCCATGGCTTCCAGCTGTCCCATTGGCATGTCAGGGTGCTTTCCACGCAGTTCACGGATGACGCTCATGTATTCCTTCCTGTGTTCCTCAAATTGCTTCACGGACTCGTCAACATTGTCATCGTAAGCGATGCCGGCGTCCTTCTTTCCGAGTTCAACATTGTCACCCTCAACCTCAATAATAACACCGCGCTTGCCCATACGGTATTCCTTGGTGAGGTACTTGTAGAAGAGCAGACGTCGGTCAGCAATGTAAGCAAGGGTTACAAAGCCGGGGAACATCAGGAAAGTAACGAAGGCTTCCCAGAACTCTACAACACCATAGGAGATCTCGGCAAGAATGAGGTAGAGCCAGATGTAGGCAAAGACAGAGAAGGTGGAGGTAATAGCAAACACACGGAGATGCTTGATGTAGCGCGACTCACCGTCAGGAATCACATAGACGCAAATGGAGATGATGACAAACAAGTTGAAGGCGGCGGACCCTACAATGGTACCGGGGCCCAGATCACCAGCCTCAAAGTTTTTGGCGTAGATTTCGATGACAGAGAGCAGAATTTCAGGAGCCGAAGATCCCAGGGCCATGAGGGTCAGGTTAGCTACGGTTTCGTTCCAGACTTGAACGATGATGACTTGGTTCTCACCATTGGGCTTTTTGACGATCACTTCTTTCTCAGAAGAGGTAATCATTTCAATGGAACCCATGAAACGATCAGAAGCGATAGACACACCGATAAACATCCAGAACATAGCAACGAAGTAAACAATAGCCCTGCCGACTCGGTCTCCCATGCTGATCCCTCTCTGGGGTTGCCACAGGGGCACCACCAGACCCTCCGTACAGTTGGGCCATTCTTCCGTTTCGTTAAGACCTTCACTGGCGCTGGTTAGGGTGACGGTCGCCAGCAATATCACTCCACTTAATAAAACAGTGGTGCTAAGGGAAGATGTCGAAGCCATGCTGAACACAGGATCAACTACTCTACACGAAAAAAATTCACTTGTTCCGAATTTTAACGTTCACAAAATTATTTCAGAAAGAACAAATGAAGAAGAATTTATGATAATAAGAACAACAATACTAATAAAGTAATTAAGTACGAGAGAGAAAGGCCTAACTTAGTTTCATAAAGGTACTGTTTTCCACATTCTAAACTCACTGTTATCTCAAATCTCTACCACGACACCAAGGGCAGCGCATTTATCTGTTCTCACTTGCAACGTAACAGTTCACACCTCGACACCCTCGTCACATCCGGCTAATTTTGTCACCCAACTTTCTTCCGATGGACTGGGAAAGAAAGAAATTGGACGATGAGATGACCAGTTTTCCTATGGAATTTAATTTTTTGGTGCTGGGGGAGCTTGGAACCCCAGACCGTGGTGGAGGAAGATAGACGTTCCCCCGAACCAACCAAGGCGAGGCTGTTCGGTGGCTGTCGGAGCGACGCGAGTTGGAGAGTGGCGCGTTGGCGCTACGGTCACTCCGGTGGCAAGACACCAAATACCATCGAGTATTTGTGAGAGCTCGTGGCAGGCTCTCTGAACGGCTGCTGGTGCAGCTGCAGCACGCACTCGGCTTACTACCATAGAGAGAGAGAGAGAGGGAGAAAGAAAGAGAGGGAAAGAGAGGGAAGACATGTGAGAGAAAGAGAGAGAGACAAGGGAGAGACAAGACTCTTCTGACCGAGCGCCAACTGCTGGGAGCGATCTAAGGGGGCTACGGCAGCCGTGTACGTTCATGTGTACCTTACAAGTCATGACAGCGTCTCATTGGGGGTACTGTCGCGCTACTCGAATAACGATTTTATTACTCAAATAATCCTCCCATAATCATTATTCTTTTTTTTCCCAAGGCATCTTCATGCTGAAACAACTATTTTTTAATTCAAACAAATTCCTCATCAATTAACAAATATCTTCGTCACCCAGGGAGAAGCTTCTTACTCAAACAAAAATCTCACCATTCAAACAAATATCTGGTTACCGAAACACTCATCTCATTTAACGAAAGTTTAGCAAAACAAATAAGGTCTTTTTGTCTCAAAAACTATCTTCTGACCCAAATAAATAATTTGTCACCTAAGCAACCACTTCGACATTCAAACACATGATTTCATTACCATTACATTTTTACTACCGACAGTAATTATAGATACCAGTATCCGTTTCCGATTATCGAAAGTTCTGAGTGGTATTTCCTTCACTGAAATTTATTTCAAAAGCGATGCAAACATGCAATCGCCTGTCTAAAATGCAGGCAATTTTGTTTAAGTTTACAAACATCGACTATTACCCGCGAGAACTTGATTCTAACTAGCATCGAATATTAGCAAAAATTACGTAACTTTTATTGATATCGAATCTCAGCAGCTATTACATTATTTTTACTAACATCGAATATCAGCAGCTAGCACTTGATGCTTACTAATATCGAGATTATAAGCTATTACTTAATTTTTACTAATATTGAATATTTGTAGCTAGTACTTAATTCTCACTAAAAGCGAATAATACCTGCTGCCACTTAATATTTTTTAACATCTTAAATGATGAGCTTTCATTTAGTTTCAATAACAACGAATGGTACCAGCTATTGCTTAAATGTTTTATAAACGGATATCACCAGCTTTACTCAATTTTGCTACTATCGAATGTTACCAGCATTTACAAACAACGAATACTACTAGCTATTATTCAGTTTTAGTACCAAAAAATATTACATGGTATCATTTTATTTTTGCAAATATCGAATATTACCAGCTATCACTAAAGTTTACAGACCGAATCACCCAAATATTACCTGCTATTGCTTAATTTTTAAAAACAATGAATATTAAATTTATTCAATTTTTTACCAACGAATATTACTAACCATTACTTAATTGCACACATATCGAATATTACCTGCTGTAAATTAAATTTTACTTATTCGTTTCCACCCATTACTTAACTTTTGCAACAGTCGAGTGTTTTGCGCGATCTGATCAATAAGTTCAAAGCAATAAGATTTAATAGATTATTACTGATGCTTAATTTTTACCGTTTTAGGTATAGGGTTACTGCGACCATTCAGCAGTATTGCCTTTGCTAGTAGAAACCTAACATATGCTAACATTGGTAACTTCAAATTTAGAGTTATGACTAAAAGTTAGAAATGCTGTCGATGTGCATACAGAAAATAACTTTGGCTTACATTTGCAGTACCGCCCAGGGGAGCATCGCGAGAGCGCAAACCTCCTCAGAGCACAACAATGCTAGCGAAAAATTCATGTCGGTGCTGGATCCATGATTCATTTTTGATCATCACCAAAGCTTGACCATCCATTGCTCGGAACACGCCGAGCAGTTCTTATAAATTTCATGAAGATCCATCGATAACTTTTTGAACTATGTTCTACTTAAATAGAAGGCAAACAGAGAGACAAACAAACAAACAAATGGGCCAGTAGATAATCACAAAAATCTGATAATTTGTTTCCCTGCGTCATTCCTAACAGTTCTTGCAAATTTCATGAAGATCCTTCCATAACTTTCTGAGTTATAGAGCTCCCAAATGCGTAGACAAATGGAGAGACAAATTTCAAATGGACCAGTAGATCATCACCAAAATCGAATAATTTTTTCTCATATTATTTAAGTAATTCCTGTGAATTTTATAAAGATCTGATGACAACTTTTTGATCTATGTGGCCAAGAAAAACAGACAGGTTGGGTGGATCTCACAAAAACTTATTCATCTGTTTCTCCTATCTCATCTAACAATCCCTGTAACTTCCGTGAAGATCCTTTCATAACTTTTTGAGTTATCTTGGTGAATACAAACTTCAACAAAAACATAACCTCCTTGGCGGAGATATATGTGACAAGGTGGGCACAAAAATAAGCATTCGCTTGCATTTACACTTCAAATGTAGAGATATGACCACCATTGAATAGTGGTGTCTCTCAGTACAAGAAATTACCACTTTAAAATGCCAGACTTTCCTGTTGAAATGGTTGGAGCTCCACTTAACAGTGAAAGCTTTGCCCCCTGCGGTGAAGCGAAAGCAAGGCTGTATGGACGTCGGTGCACGCGGCGTGTGTGTCCAAACCCTACGTTGGGAGCTGATGACTCCGTGCATGCAACAGTGTTGTCGCATGAGGCTGTGCTGTCTTACGGGTTGGGATTGCCGCGAGGTAGCTATAGGGTGTTTTGTGCTTTTATTTATTTCATGGCCGCTTGTGGAAGGGTTGCGGCCAGAAGCACTTCGATGAAAACCAGTAATTATCGTTATTATCGAAATAAGTGGAAGGGCTCCAGACGATCTGACCATAATGCTTACAATAATAAATGGGCTAGGATCACTGGCCGCAGAGCCTCCATAAAGGCTGCAGGGCCGGGAATGACAGTGAGACGAACTTGCTACCGTCGGGCCGCGCCTAGATTTCCCCTTTAATTATTTTATTCTCTGATTATGGGAGAAGACTTCCAGAAACGTTAGATTTTATTATATGATTGGTCGACAATGCATTTATTATTTGAAAATTGAGTACTTTATAGCTATAGGATGCGTGACACGCATACACACCGCAGGCAGGCCCTAATCAGAAGTTTTACGCCATTATACGACACTATTGGATGCCGCTCACTATCGATATCCGATAGATGCCTATGCTTTTCCGATAGGGGTGCAGTGCTAGTTAAAAGTACCTAGGTTTTAAGTATTAACAAGTAGATGGGTTTGCTTCCCCTTGTCCTGTCCTGCATCACTGCCACGAACAAATGAACCTTGACAGGCAATTCTTCAGTGTTTTTGCCATAAAATTTACGGCAACGATGACGTCACAGCTAATCGCTTGCTTGATTATAAATGTTTGTAGCCACGATACCAGTGTTCTGTTGACATCTCCGGTGGTGCCAAATTTTGGTGAAATGTGATACGGTTGAGACAATTGCTCTTGTCTATAGCAATAGTGTTGCTGGCTCAGTGAGACAATAGATAATGATGACGTCACACGACGGTCCCGAAGAACAACTGAGGTGCTCTTAGGACTGGTACTTCTGTGTCTTCCCTTGTCTCTGTCACTGCCGCCGCTATGAGGTAAAAGGCATCAGTCTGTTGTTATGCGTATCAAGGATACAGGTAGAAATGGTGAAAATAATACCTTAGCTTTCGCGGAAACACGCAGCCCGCAACATAGCGCAAGCTTCATGTTATGGTCGCAGAGGCACTGGGCCCACCGTAAACGTTGCTTGCAAAGCGTAAATACGTCAGCAATGTACCAAACTGTGGCCAATACAGCACAGCTTACGCTTCGCTTAATTAAGCAGGCAGTTCAATAAATAAGACTGGATTTGATTTCATTGTGGAAGTTACTTGAAAAGTTTTTGCAGCAGCGAAAAAATAAATGTTTGTTGTAGTTGCAACGTATACCATTTCATCACTTAGGTTTTTTATCTAAGGTAAGTTTTGTTTTAACGGCAGAGTTTGCATTAAAGTGAGTACATACGAAACATATGCAATTGTTTAATCCATTTAGTTGATATAGCCACGTATAGCTACGAGCACAAAGTTGAGTACGAGCGAAAATTCAAAATTTAATGAAAAACTCACTTGAAATGGTACAATTATGTGTATTACATTGAGAATAAAAACTAAATCTTCCCTTAAAAAAAGAATCATATTTGGTAAAGTTATATAGTTACAATAACTAATGAAATCTCTTCATAATTTTGTTTAAGGATTTTTTCACCTTCCTAAAGTTTAAAAGACCATCACTTGTCAATTTATACAGAACTATGCAAGAGTAAAACTTGATGAAAGAATAAATCGCTGAATTAAAATTCGTTACAGCGGTTTGGCCTGATATGCTGGCCTTCTTCATCTTCAGACGCTAAAAATGAAAAAAAAAGTTAAATAGAAAGATCTGCGATCGCATTGGTTTGCATTCGTAACAACGAAACTAAAACTCTGAGAATGTTTTTAATTTGAATCACACAGTAAATCTATATCTGTAAAGTGAACGCTGACACTCAATTCCAAAAGAATTTTATATGTTTTTCCCTGTACCTCCCGTCAGCCAGTTACCCTACATGGTGTTTATATCTAGTCTGGTGCTATATATAGACATATCTTGTGCACGCGTCTGCTAGAGAGGCACGTGACAGCGCGTGCAGATACGGGGACGGTGCGTAGTTCGTGCACAAGAAAATGCAAATACAATATACTATAATATACTATAATATAGCATAATACAATATACTATAGACAGTAGTACAAGGGTCTGTTCATCTGCCTTTTTTTGCCCTGCGTCAAGAAGTTGAAGTCTTCTTTGAGGATCGTGCGAATTTATTCAGCTTTAAATTTACGTTCCAAATTTGTCATTTCAGGTATCTGATGCGCTGCATGTACTTTTGAATTACGAGTACATACAGTATATCGAAATCTGGACAAAAACTTTTGAATGAAATTATGGACTGCTTGCAGCGAGTATAACCTACCCAAGGACTGCCTGTACATGCGTTGGCTCTATTTATAACCACACAGTCCGTGTACGCAGAACGGTAATCAAATGGTTCCATCAGACACCTTTGGTTGTGAGGACGAATGATGAGGCCAACAGATATTCATACTAATACATACGTATAAATATAACTTTAAGTATTGAAAATATAATGGTTTCTTGCTAAACTATTATGTATATTATCAGAGAGTTCTTTGTGTGAACTACGAATAAATAATTTCTGCACCCACTGCTTATTATAGCTCGAATTACTCTATGTGTATCACAGTTACGGCTGAGATATATACTGTGCATATATATCGGTCGGTGCTTCCAGTCATTTCGAAAGCTTAAGATTGATATTCAAGTAATTTAGGGCAGTATGGGAACGAAGACTCACGGAAGTACTATAAAAGAAGCGCGCGTCAGCTCGTTTTCTTCACGGCCAAGTACTCTAGAAAATGGAAGAAAGTGAAGTGGCTGCAACTGGCTGATGAGAGCGCTCAAAGATGGCGTACCCATTAGAAATTTCAACAATGTCTTTTAAAAATATGCAAATGCAATGTTGCATAAATCCTTTAAAGCTGTGCCGCTGCACGCTGCAGCGTATTAGTGCGCAGCAGCCGTAGTACCTCATTATCTCTTCAATCTACAGCTGTTCACACTCATTTTACCTCTAAAGCGACTCAGCGGTCCCAGAGCTCCTTAACGCATTAGCCCGGTGACGTCATCAAAGCCAGAACTTGGTAAAAATTTATTTTTTGCTTGAACGAGAAAAAGAGCTGACGCGCGCTCCTGTTATAGTACTTCCAAACGAAGACTGGTGCTTTGGTAATGGGAAAGAGGCCAGGCTCACGCCATCTGATATCTCAAGCCAAAGATTAAGTAGGCATGCATAACTAGTCCTTCATAGTAAACTCACGACGAGCATGGGAAACAAAAGGAAATCAAGGCCATTACTTCGCTGTCATCTTTGACGGTGGTAAGCCAGCAGTTTCACTATACTGTGTAACAAAACCCACTTTACTGGTTGCTTGCACTGTCCGTCCCCGCGTGAAGGATTAAGTAAACGAAAAATCATCAGCTGAATGACAAAGAGGTCGTTACTTTCCCAATTTTTAAAAATCGAAGGATTACAGACGACGATTGAAGTACGTTTAAATGGAAGGTAGCTACTACAGATATATTCGTACTTCCTTCCCAGTAAAGCTAAAGGTAAAGTCAACCTTCACCGCACCCTCAACTAGAAAACCACAAGCACTGGTTTCTGCTGAGGAATTAAGCCCACTGGCCCCAGAGGAGTAAGTGCGGCTGTAGCCGACCACGGATCATTGAGAACTATGGCCCAATTTGACGGGAAGTTCAAATGACTATGGCCCGATTTGACTGGAAGTTCAAATGACCACAGCCCCCCCACACCCTCCTCGCTCAGGAGGCAGGTACCCCATGGCGCTCTGCACGCCAACTGCCGAGTCAGCACATCTAGAACAGCAAAGAGCTCGCGTGCCTGGGTTCGCGTCGAACCTGCGATACCTACAAGGATTGTGAGCTACGAACGTAAGCATGCTGCTACCATGGGCACTGAGCTGATCTTTTCTGAGCTGATTCTGTGCAGACTGAAAAGAAGTTCAACCAAGGAAAAGAAAAAAAAAATATTCTGCGCACAGAACTAAGCAGAAGAGTGAAGCAAACGTAAACTTCGTTAAAGTATCACCCAAATTTTTTCCAGAAGAAATTGAGCTACCATCGCAATCTCTTTCAGGCAGTCAGATGGGTTAACCTCGATGTGAAACAAGTCAAACCTGCTAACTCAGCACTTTCAGCTCTCTTCTCGGGTTATGGTCTTATGCTACGAGGCGTTCTAGTTGTTGTTGTTTGACTGGTTTTAATACTTATTCAGTTACTCGTATACACTGATACATTCAATTAGCACCCTCTATTTTTTAGTAATCCTTAGAGTACTCTACTTTGTCTTTCTTGGTTCTATTTTTGCGAGTTTTTTTTTGCAGAAAATTCTACTCTTCCTAGTTTGACTTCTACATTGATACACTGATAATTCTTCGTATGAAGTCTAGGTGGCGATACGCACACTGCCCATCTCGTGAAGAGCTGATGCTGTATTCCGTGACCAACGCGAGGGCTAGTAGCGAGTTATCCCCACATTGCACGTAGCCGCTTACAGCCGGTTTGTCGGACACTTTAAGTAGGCATGCGTCTATAGTAAAACCAGCGTAACAAGTCCGATGAGCGAGGCTGAGAACGCAAAGCAACTTTGCCAAATCTCACTTAAGCGTGTGGTGTAACTTCTTTCAATCGATAAAATTATAGTTATATTCGAAAACTCAAAATACATTAGTTAATAGATAAGATTTGGCACTGCATCGTTCAATTCAGCCTCGCCCCTGAAGGACTGCTGACGCTAATATCCCTATAGTAATTTTTTAAGCTTCCCAACTTCAATGTCACTGGTGTTTCCAAAGTGAAGCGGCATTTTGTTGAAAAACCTCGCCCTCCGGACAGTGAAGCTGTTAGAATACATTGTGGCCATTGCAAGACCAACATTTCTGATGGGAAATCGCACTTTACAAGTGCTACCAATACGGTCTGAGTGCGGGCAATCATCTGCCCATTGACATTGATAGTAATTTCCTTTTAAAGGAATTTTCAAACATATATGATCGTGGAGGGCTCAAATCTGCGTTGAGTTGAATACATTCTAAGTAATTTGTAAAGTACCGGTACTCTTCACCTTATTACATTTATATTCCTCTTAGCCTATGTACTCTACTCTACTTCACCTAACTTGGCTTCTACTTCCAATCAATTTGTAAAGTACTCTACTTCGCGGAGCCTAATTTCATTTCTTCTCCTACTAGGCATTGAACAGAGCACTCTACTTCGCTTAATTACCTCCGCCAAGGAGGTTATGTTTCCGTCGGGTTTGTCTGTCTGTCTCTTTGTCTGTCTTTCTGTTTGTCACCAAGATAACTTAAAAAGTTATTGACGGATTTTGACGAAATTTACAGGGATTGTTAGCTATGTTAGGAGAAACAGATCCGTGGTGAAGATCCGTCTATCCATTTGTTTGTTTGTCTGCATCACTTTTCTCAAAGCCTTAATTCAAAAAGTTATGGACGGATATTTATGAAATTTACATGAGTTGTTAGGTATATCATAAAAAGTAAATGACCGAATTTTTGTGATGATACATCTGTTCGTTCGCATGTTTGTTGCTATGTTCGGTTTTATGTTTATTAGCGCAATAACTCAAAAAGTGTTGAGTGAATCTTTATGAAACTTACAGGAATTGTTAGTAATGTTAAAAGTCATGAATGGTTCAATTTTGGTGGAGATCGGCTGATTCGTTTCTATGTTTGAGTTGTGTTTGTAATAATGTTTGTTAGCAGAATAACTCAAACAGTTATGAAAGGATCTTAAAAAAAAATTGCAGAGACTGTTAATACTATAAAAAGGCACAAATGATTAGATTTGGAGTTAATACAAAAGAAATTATGGTTTCAGAGCTAATTTGAATTTTTCGTTACCGTAGCCTTACTTGGCGGAGGTATGCACTCTCGGAGTGCTCTAGTTTTACGTCTACCTCTTCTAAGTGTTTGTACAGTGCCTTGTTTCCTACAGTGCTTCAAGGGCACGGGTAGAATTCTATAGTCTACCGCTACATTAAAGCTGTAATAGGAAGTCCGTCTTTAAAGTTGCAATAACGCTGTAAGTGCTGGAGCTGGCAACAGGTATTGCAGGTACATATAGCTGCGTCAACAGGTGCAGCAGCTGCAGTTGCAGAGGGCGACAAGTGCTGCAGCTGCAAGTTGCAACCGGTGTTGCAGCTGCAAGTTGCAACCGGTGCTGCAGCTGTAGTTTCCAATACATACAGCTGCTGCACGTGTTGAAGAAGCAATATAAATTATAGTGATACAGAAGCATATGCAAATGCTGCAAAGAGCAACAAATGTTAACAGCAGCGGCAAATGCTGCAAGATGCAATGAATACAATAACAGCTGCATATGCTGCAAGGCATAACAATTGTGTTGCAAATGCTGCAAGGCAAAAAACTAACAGTAGCTGCAAATGTCGCTTAGGGCACAACATATGTAACAGCAGCTACATATACTGGAAAATATAACAAATACGCCACAAATACTGCAAGGCACAAAAATAACAACCATCTGTAAGTATTGCAAGCTGAATGCAGACAAGAGGTGATGCGATTCCCGGTACTGCAAATACGGTAACAGATGTAAATGCTGCAACCGTGGTGACAGGTGCAGCAGCTGCAAATGCTGCAAAGGAGGGCAGGTGCGCTGGTTCAAGCCCTTCCACCTGAACGGTTCTGGCGCGCTAAGCGGCGTTACACCCCTGACCGCTCTCTACGATAGCGTCGCCGCACTGATCGATAACGAACAAATAACGACCACACCTCATAACGTATGGCCGTTATAACGTACAAATATGCGAGTGTTGAGTATTGCATACCGGCAATATTGCTCGTTTATTGCTGGTGTGGAGTATTGCATACCGGCAATATTGCTTGTTTATTGCGAGTGTGGAGTATTACATACCGGCAATATTGCTTGTTTATTGCTACTGTGGAGTATTGCAAACCGGCAATATTGCTTGTTTATTGCTATTGTGGAGTATTGCCTACCGGAGAATATTGCTTGTTTATTGCTATTGTGGAGTATTGCATACGGCAATATTGCTTGTTTATTGCGGGTGTAGATATTGCATACTGGGCAATATTGCTTGTTGCTAGAGATGCTATAGTGTATTGCAAACTGGTAAAATTATTGCTTGTTCATTACGAGCCCGGAGATGTTGCGGTGAGTTGCACACTGACAATATTATTGTTTATTTTGTTGTGGGTGCAGAAATGCTGCCACGTATTGCATGCTGGACAATAGTTCTTGTTCATTGTGGGTGCAAAAATGCTGCGGTGCATTGCATCCTGGACAATATGTAACCGTTTTGAAAAATAATATTGCCCTCGAGATAACGATTAAGTAAATCGTTTGGTAGACGCACAGTTGTGCTTACAGAAGTACGTTGAAACATTCGGACGATGAGCAGAGAACGCGTTCATGAAATGAGCGTACTAACTCGCCAGTAAACACCATAATCTTCAAAGACCTGATCGCAGGTATGCGTGCATTATTAAGAACCGTCAGTACAGCAAGACAAATGATTGGTTTCCAAAAAACCAGCCGCTCCTTTATTTAACCAATCGCTTTATTTGGGTTTTCATAAGGGAAAATTAAGGCAGCCTCACACGATAGTTCTCCGAAGTGTTCATTCAGCTAATTTTCTGTACGTGTAGCTAAGTCGTTGGAACTGCTTAAAGTGGGCAGCTGCCCAAGCAAAAATTTGTTGCTTACGGGAGGACAACAATATATTCGGACGATTAGCTGACAGAACAGTTTCAAAAGACTGTCATGTGAATCGGCCAACCTTTAATATTTTGATTTTGAGGCGAGCCAATAACCAGGTATCCTAACTATGCTAAGAGAGACACTGCACACGCAGTCCCAAACTTAGCACACCTTCCTGTGCACAGGCTAACAGCACCTGCCTAGCCGTGCTAGCGCAGCACGACAACTGGACTTGTTTTCATCAGTGCAGGGGAAGACTTACTTATTTTTCATTAGTGTAACCCATTTGAAGACGCTTCTGTCGGTGCAGAAAACGTACCGGTTTTTGGGACAATACTTTTCTCAGTGTACCCCTTTGAAAACGGATCAAGTAGTGCTATTCCTATGGAAATTACCACTGCATAACAGAGCGCCAGTGTTACTCTTTTCGGTCCTTCAGAGGGCATAATTATGAGCTTTTCAGCCAAACACTACGCCTCTTGCAGCTCAGATTGCAGCAGCTGAAAAAAAGCTGCAAGTGCTGCAGCTGCAGCGGGCATGACGTCATTCGTGTTTGGAAGATCTCCTTTAACACCGCGACGCTCAGCTCATCATTTCCTGTCTCATTGACATTTGCAATTGCGTTACGTCGCTGCAGGAAAGGCGTCTTGTGACTAAGTGGCGGCCACTGCAGCCGAGACGTAATCTTCAGGCGTTTGCATCCCAAACGTAATCTTCGGGCGCTTGCAGCGGAGACATGATCTTTGTGCGCTTGAAACCGAGACATAATCTTTAGGCGTTTGCAGTAGAGACATAATCTTCGGGCGTTTGCAGCTGAGCCATAATCTTTGGGTGTTTGAAGCCGAGACATAATCTTCAGGCGTTTGCAGAGAAGACATAATCTTTGGGCATTCGCAGCCGAGACATTATGTTCGGGCGTTTGCAGCCGAAACGTAATGTTTGGGCGTTTATAACCGAGACGTAATTTTCGTGCGATTGGAGCCGAGACGTAATGTTCGAGCAAATACTGCTGAGACATAATCTTCGGGCACTTACAATCTTTGGGCGTATGCAGCAGAGACGTAATCTGCAGGCGTTTGCAGTGAAGGCATAATCTTTAGATATTGGGAACTGAAGCATTTTCTCTATTTTGTGTAAACTTTACGGTAATTTTTGCCTCCAAGTTCGGTAAAATAATTAGAGACTTGATTAGTAGGGAACTTTTCCTGGTTGTTCGTGCAAAAAAAAAAAAAAAACTACTACACTGCAAAATGTCTTGTTCCCCTAAACTTACCCAATTACCTATTACCTTAATGCTCATTTTATCAAAGAAGTTTGAGAAATTGGTGGAGTGTAAATTTGATGGCTTTGCTGAAGTTTCCACACTACTTCTAGCAGAACGAGATTCGCACACAACAAGAGCTTGTATTGTTGCGACGCTCTGCTGGGTCTCACCGCTATCAATTGGCGCTGGATCGTCGTCCTGAAGCGCGCCTTCATCAGTTGGACTTCAGAGCGCCGTTCGATAGGGTCAACCAATGTCGGCCTAATAGGTAAGCTAGTCGGAGTAGTTACTTAATTTCGAAAAATTTTTTAGTCGTCGGAGCAAAGTAAAATTACCAAAGACCAAGAAATTTAATGAAAAAAAGGGTTAGTAGGTACAAGTGCTTTCATAGGTAATTTCATAGCATTTCTGAAAATTGGGGCTTGTTTGTCTAATACAAACATGAAACACTACCGCCACTGAAGAGACTGACTCAGCATATGTAGCTTTTGCTCTGACGTGTATCTGACGTGATATCAGCCGATTGATTATTACGTACGCGACGGATGGTAATACAGCGCATGAATAACCGTTATTACGAAACAAGAAAAAATCGACTTGCTGCAGTACTAACGAAGTGCCCATGGCATGAATATGACGTAAAACGATGCTACAGATCATTACACGACGGATGATGCTGAAGCACATGAACATTTATAACAAAACCAGGAAAAAATTAGTTGATGTAATATTAATGAACGTTCAAACATATCCGTCGCCTATCAAGTATTATAATAACAATGTGCTGTGCTTTAGGTAGGAGGGAGAAATCGACAGCTGTTTGAGGCTTGCTCTTAACAGCAATGACGCTTCCGGCACTAAGGAAGCCAAGCGACCGCAGACGGCTGAAGTTTGAATATTTGATGAAATCTGCAGCCGCAAGATGGCGCCATGAATTATTCATCTCTTTAATGCCAAGTCGGATATTCTAAGACAATCTGAATTCCTGACGGACATTTATATTACAACAGCAGGAGGATGAAGGTAAGTTTTAAAAATAAAAAAGTTGCTGGACTTCGTCCGAAAACACACAAGGAAAGTACAGGCACTGTACATATTTATAGATATTTAAATTAAACCGACATAAGTAAAGTGTGATGGAGTACGGGACAAGCGAAGACGGTCCGGGGCACAAAGGGCCAAAGTGCGATCGTGTTCGGTAAGACAACAAAAAAAGACGTGCGCGCAAGGTCGCCGCGACGGCCGCGCGCCGCCGGCCGGATATAAATAACGTCGCGCGGAGATACGTTGATAGGGGGGAGGGGAGGAGTTACGAAGCGAGGTAGTGATGCGATGGGAATGAGACAGTGGAAATTTCAATACGGAGTAAATGGTGAAAACATTTTTCCAACTGATGTAATACCCAACGTAAACAGCTAAGTAGTTCCAGTAAGAAGTGAAACAAATGTTAAGGTGAAAAACAAATAGAAAAAAAAAAAATGGACATGATTGAATGAAGTGAAATTACTCCAACAAGAACAATATAAAGACTAAGCTACGAGAGGGAAGTAAATCAAAGTTTAAGTTATTACCTCCGTCAAGGAGGTTATGTTTTCGCGGGTTTTTCTGTCTGTTTGTTAGTCTGTTTGTATATTATTCTGCCGATGTTTCTCTCTGTCTGTCACCAAGATAACTCAAAAAGTTATGGACGGATTTTGACGAAATTCCCATTGATTGTTAGATATGTTAAGAGGAACAGATGATCAACTTTTGGTGAAGATCCGTTCATCTGTTTGTTTGTCTGCTTCATTTTGCTTCATGCCATAACTGAAAAAGTTATGGACGGATTTCTGTGAAATTTACATGAGTTGTTAAGTATATTACAAAGAGTAAATGACCAAAATTTTTGTGATGATCTGTTTTTCCGTTCATATGTTTGTCACCGTGTTGATTTTTATGCTTGTTAGCGCAATAACTCAACAAGTTTTGGATGGATCTTTATGAAACGTACAGGAGTTGCTAGTAACGGTAATAGATATGATGATTAAATTTTGGTGCAGATCGGTTGATTCGTTTGTATGTTTGACTTATGTTTGCCATAATGTTTGTTAGCAACATAACTCAAAAAGTTATGAATGAATTTTCAAGAACATTGCAGAAACTGTTAATATTATCAAAAAACACAATTGATTAGATATTGGAGTTGATAAAAAAATCATGGTTTCAGAGGCAATTTAAGTTTTTCGTTACCGTTGCCTTATTTGGCGTAGCTGATGATTACACTTTGAGTTCTGGTTGATAGGAAAGCTTCAAGTCACCGAAGACACGGATACCCATACGGGAACGTTTTAACATCAGGAGTCCGTGGGTAACTTTATCAAAAACCAGGAATATTACGCCCGCATCTTCTTCTTTTGACACAGTAACTCTATTATGGAATCATAATGTTTAAAAGATAGTGAAGTGGAGCAACTATTTATGTCGAAATGAATGTTTTGATGTGAGAAGGTCGTTGCTCTCTGGATGGCGTGCTAGGGGTTTACGAAACACCTTTTCAACCGTTTTCACTATGTGGCTAGGTAATGAGACAGGTCTGTCCATAGTTAACTGCATTCGTAGCGTTTCCAGTTTTAGGAATCAGAGTAAAGATTTCATGTTCAAAAGTATTCCCCCATCTTTCAATGACTTTCGCCACATTAGGTAAAGCGGATAAGAAATACTTGCTAGCACATTTTCAAAAATTTACAAAAAAAAAAAATTATCAGACAATGAAGCCTGATTTTCCCAAGTTCATCGATGACACTGCAGTGCTTACTCTCTGTGAATTCAGTCAGTCAAGTAGTTGCTAGTTAAGCCTCTAGTAAAAAACTTCGAAGTACTTTTCATTTCGCTAAAAATTTTCTGGTCTTGACGACTGACTATCATCTGATAATCCTCAATCATCGAACAATCTTCATCTAATAATGGCCGCATTTCTATTTTTACAGATGAGTAATTTGATAAATAAGCGAAAAAATACTCCAGCCTCATCACACTCTCCTTTACCTTGTAACACTCTTCCCATCCCCATTACACTCTTTCCAGCCTCACCACACTCTCCTCTAGTCTCA
>LQNS02277100.1:5804228-5817142 GCA_001587735.2 Parhyale hawaiensis
TTCTTCAGTATTAGATAGGGGAAAAATAGAACTAATTAGATAGGAGAAAATTCAGATTTCAAAAGGCGAAAAATACGTTGGATACCTTGGAATATTTTTCTTCAGTACTAGATAGGGGAAAAATGAGGAAGCCCAAAAAACGGCGGGGGTTACGGTGAAGTGTTAATATTTTGCCGTCATTTATAATGACGGCCTGGGCCACTAGTGTGTAATAAAATCCGCATGTTAAATATTAGAAGACATGAACACAAAAAAAGATCTAAAGCTATGGCGAGCAGCGATGAGGAAAAAGTCGCCATGAAAATACTTTACCCTACTTTTTATACCGATAAAGTTTTTCGAATGGGTCCAGGTTATGTTCTGCACGCCACCCGCTGTGTGCAGAGGCTTGATCAATTCCGTGACCCGCGGGAGAGCTAGCAGCGTGTTGTGCCCCCAGTGCGGGTAACCGTTTACAGTTAGTTTTTTTGGTACATGGTCTAGCAGTCCTGACGTCATCATCTGGGATATATATACTGAATTTTTGCGGCTACAGAAAATTACAGAATAATTGGGTAAGTGGCTGAGTAAGGAAGGTACATTGGGCGAAATATTAAATATATTAATGAATTAGTAACGTTGAACAATTGAAATGTATCTTTACGGGGATTTATGAAAGTGAAATTGATCGAGCCAGCTCATTTGATATGTCGGAATGAAAATGGATTAAATAGCAAGGACACAGTAACCTGCATAGCATAATGCTGACTACTATTATGATACCTGAAGTAGCGTCTCCTCAAGTTGTTTCCCCGTAATTTTTAGCGGTTGGATTCACTTACATAAAATATTAATGACGGCCAGGTAGAATATCATCAAATGATTGTTATTTTGCTTTTAATTATTATTAGTAAAACCTGCCAACATTGTTGACGGCCGCGCTCACTTACTCCCTAGGTGTGGGAGCCTTTAGTCAAACTAATTTAAATTAATAAGAGTAGACATTTGGCAGTGGTTGAACCAAGAGACTCAGCCAACGGCAGGACCAAACGTCTTTGCTCCAGTCCCATGCACACCCCTGTCACTCTGACTAGATTAGATTAAATTTGATTAGATAGGCGGCAGTAGACGAACCAAAAGGCCCATTCCCAAAAAGACACCGGGACTTACACCCCGGCTCTCTATGAGCTATTGCCACTATGTTAGTAGGATGTAGAGGAATGGAGAAACGAGAGGAGAAAAAATGGAAGACGACAGAGAAAACAGATAGGAGAAAATAAAAAAGAAGGGGGAGAAGAGTCTACGCCAAAGCGATGGTCATTAATGCCCGCAAGCATGATCGATGACTGCTGATATGCGGAGCTTAAATATATAGATGGAGCGGAAGTGAGAAGAAGTAAGCTTAAAATGGCCTGGGAAGCTTTGGCCGTTAAGTGCTTGCGACTCGTGGATAAGGAGTTCTTTGCTGTGGAGGATGTCTCTCCCAAGACGATTTTTAAACGAGTTGACCGACTCCGCACCAACAACGTCGGAAGGGAGTCAATTCCAAATGCTGACTATGAAATAGGGAAAGAACTGCTGACTACATTACCCTAACAAAAGATCTTGGCCGCCCGAAAAGCAAAACTCGCCAAACAGCTCCCGGGCTTTCAAAAAGTTTACTAGAGGAGACACAAACTTGTAGGCCGACGCTGAGGCGGAGGGGAGTTGGCTTGCTGAATTTCTCCGGCGTGACACTTTTGCGGGGCTTGTTTCTTCCTTATTTATATTTATTTATAATTGATTAATAATGGTAAGGCAAATGTATTATTATTAATAATAAATTAATTATTATTACATTAAATAGTTAAGCCTCCGTCTCAACAACAAAGGTGATCTAACAAAAACAAAAAATATATATAAGTATGTCGATAAGAATGTGGATCCTGTGCACGAGGGTGTTTCCACACAAAATCAACCCGAATGAGAACAGTAAGTCAGGAGAGAAGAGGAAGAACAGAATGAAGCGTCTTCAGTAGGAATATGAAAGTGAAAGGAAGAAAATAATTATTTTTAACGATTGGTAATGATAAGGAAGATACACCCTTGAAGACGGATGGAAGAGCGGAGGCGACTTGACTGGTCGAATTCTAATTCATTCTATACCTCTCTAGCATCAACTAAAATAAATCAATTGAATTTATTTTAAACTGAACGGTTGGCTTATTTTATTTAAAAATTGTCGATTTTAAATTTGAAACTCCATAGAATTGAATTTGTCAGAGCAATTGGTAAAAACAGGCATGGCCAGTTGTTAAAAACAGTCAAAATGGTGACAAGAGGTCACTTTAAGCCCGTTCGCTTCTTGGACCTGATAAAAAAAAACACAACAAATTAAGTAGCACGATGACCTAAACAGAAACAAAACTTGGGTTAAAACGTAAATTTTATTGGTTACATAAGAAACCAAATGCAAAATTTAACAAAATTAGCGAGTCTGTTTATAAGATTGTTTGACTGACTCAATAATGCGGCAGCAGACTGCGGGCTCACGTGACATGCCCAAAGCTATACACGCTTGTAGTAATAATATAGCAAACACAACTGCAAATATATAACACGTGACCGTAGATATCCCACATGAATACGTAGAAATTATAAGCTAAATCTCGCAGATTACGTTCTTATAGACAACTCTGGAGCATACATTTCCATACATATATATATATATATATAAAAGATAATAATGATGATAAGAAACAAATGCAGTTACTGTCAGGACTCCTGAAGAGCTTAGCGCTCGTAAAAACGAGAGCAAGAAAAATACAACATCAAGAGCATTCACTACAGTATATAATAAAACACAGTTGTTGGTTGCTTGCTTGCTTCAGTGTTGGTCTGTCTCTCCGTCTCGCTCTATGGAGATAATATAGGAAGAAACTCGAGTGCTGAAGACGGTATCAATGGGGGGGGGGGGCACTCTATGGAAATAAGATAGGAATTAATTCAAAGGTGCTACGGAAGATGACAGTTTTCAGGGCAAAATGCTGAATTTCCATTTAATTAAGGAACTCTCTGAGAAGTGAAAAGTAAAGGAGACAACGGGGTTTTTTGTAAAGTACTGAGTCTCTGCCGTCCTTTATGACGGCTGGGCCCACTAGTTGTTAGTAATAACTGTACGGCGTGCACGCACTAGTGATTCCAGAAAAACGAGGGGCAGCAGTACCGGGGTTTCAGCTGCCCACCCAACAAAATGACGAAATAGAGTTTAGTGTTCTCTGGATTTACTTCTTCATTATTTTTGTGAATTTTCATAATATTAATACGCTTGTTGTTTTTTTATTAAAAGTAGGACAGTAATTAAAGGTTATTTATCGTTAATAGTAGATAAGCAATTGATAATTGTTTATTAATTGAAATAATTAATTATTTATTAGAATTAACAGTTAATAGTGAGGAAATAATGTCTAATGAATTATAATTATTTACCTTGGGACTATACAATTGGTAAATAACAATCGAATAAAATTGAATATGAGTTAGAATGAACTGCAAACAGTAGGGAAACAATGATAATTAATTTAATTATTTAGAATGGGAAGACGCACGTTCGAAGTTTGACTGTGGAACAGAGGGCGAGTCGACGTGCTAATATATGCGAGGCGCTCCAGACTCTCGCCAGATTTTCCTCCTTGTTCATTAGGCACGTAAATTTACGAGGGCCTGAGACGGGCTGGTGAGAGGTGCACGTACTGATGTGTAGTACGAAATACGGCGAGAAACTAACGAGGCAAAATTAACGTAGAGGTAAGCAAGAGTCCGATACCTACAGCTCGCAGCAGAGCACAACCTCCACAATAGGACTCTGAGAGGTGCTGAGCCCTCCTTGCCTCACGCGTTTCGCAGATATACGAGCGATGCGGCACCTTGTCGCCAATACGGCATCGCTTGCGCTTCGCTTTCACAGGCAATGAAAAGCTTGAAAGTGAACAGAGACTAAATGTAAAATGGATTCAGAGGTGACAATTTACGCAAAAATACTTAAATGAAGCTGAATGTAAAATGTGAACAGGAGGCGATACCGAAGAGACCAGGGCTACTTAAGGACACCGTATGGGCTACATATGGACGGCGTATGGGGCACACAGGGACACTGTATGGGCCACATATGGACGACGTATCGGGCACATAGGGACTCCGTATGGGCTGCATATGGACGGCGTATGGGGTACACAGGGACGCCGTATGGGCCACATATGGACGGCGTATGGGGCACACAGGGACACTGTATGGGCCACATATGGACGGCGTATAGGGCACACAGGGACACCGTATGGGCTATATATGGACGGCGTATTGGGCACACATGGACACCGTATGGGCTACATATGGACGGCGTATGGGGCACACAGGGACACTGTATGGGCCACATATGGACGACGTATAGGGCACATAGGGACTCCGTATGGGCTGCATATGGACGGCGTATGGGGCACACAGGGACGCCGTATGGGCCACATATGGACGGCGTAAGGCAGCAAGGCACGTAAGGATCAGCGCATCTTCTTTAATCTGCCGTAACGCAGGGGGATCGCTGTCGCCATGGTTACTGGTGCGGGGGAGGTGTGGGGAAAGTGTGAGGGTAAGTGTGAGGTAAATGTGAGGGCAAGTGTGAAGTAAGTGTGAGGTAAATGTGGGGGTAAGTGTGAGGGTGAGTGTGAAGTAAGTGTGAGGGTAAGTATGAGGGTAAGTGTGAGGGTGAGTGTGAATTAAATGTGAGGTAAATGTGAGGTAAATGTGAGGGTAAGTGTAAGGGTGAGTGTGAAGTAAGTGTGAGGTAAATGTGAGGTAAATGTGAGGGTAAGTGTAAGGGTGAGTGTGAAGTAAGTGTGAGGTAAATGTGAGGTAAATGTGAGGGTAAGTGTAAGGGTGAGTGTGAAGTAAGTGTGAGGTAAATGTGAAGTAAATGTGAGGGTAAGTGTGAGGGTGAGTGTGAAGTAAGTGTGAGGGTAAGTGTGAGGTAAATGTGAGGGTGAGTGTGAAGTAAGTGTGAGGGTAAGTGTGAGGTAAATGTGAGGCTAAGTGTGAAGTAAGTGTGAGGGTAAGTGTGAGGGTAAATGTGAGGGTAAGTGTGAGGTAAATGTGAGGTGAGTGTGAAGTAAGTGTGTGGGTAAGCGTGAGGTAAATGTGAGGGTAAGTGTGAAGTAAGTGTGAGGGTAAGTGTGAGGTAAATGTGAGGGTAAGTGTGAAGTAAGTGTGAGGGTAAGTGTGAGGTAAATGTGAGGGTAAGTGTGAAGTAAGTGTTAGGGTAAGTGTGAGGTAAATGTGAGGGTAAGTGTGAAGTAAGTGTGAGGTAAATGTGAGGGTAAGTGTGAAGTAAGTGTGAGGGTAAGTGTGAGGTAAATGTGAGGGTAAGTGTGAGGTAAATGTGAGGGTAAGTGTGAGGTAAATGTGAGGGTAAGTGTGAAGTAAGTGTGAGGGTAAGTGTGAGGTAAATGTGAGGGTAAGTGTGAAGTAAGTGTGAGGTCGAAAAAGAAGAGCAAACACCATGGTACTGGCATCTTGACTGCCCGCTGCGAGTAGGATACCCACATTCACGTGTTCATGCTGCACGTAAGCGCCCACTAGAGCCTAAAATGCGAGTATAGGACAGTAGATATGAAGATGTGAGGGCAAGCGTGAGGGAAATACAAGGGTAGGTGTGAGGGTAAATGGAAAGTGGGGAGAGTGAAGGAAGCATTAGGAGAAGCGTGAAGAGCAGAGTGAGGAAATGTGCGAGTAGGGGAAGTGAGAAGGTGAATGAAAAATGAAGGTACGGGCGAGGATATGTTCGATGGTAGATGTTAGGGGATAGTTTTTAAAGGGAAAGACTGAAGGCAAGTATAAGGTAGATTTGAGAATGCGCTACAGGTGTAGCAAGGGAAGAATGTAGGTAGGTTTATGGAAAAGGGTTAGGGCAGTTTGAAGGCAAATGAGCTCGAAATAACCAGGAAATGTGAAGGCTCGTAAGAGGATTATTTGAGGGCAAATTTGAAAAGGGGGCAAGCGTACGAGGTTGGCAGAAGATTTAGGATGGTAGAGTCCCACTTGCCTTAATGTAGAATAAATAAGAAGAAAGGTAAGTAAAGCCTTGCAAAGGGGAAGGAAGAAGCAATAATGGAAACATTGGGAAGATATAAGGGAAGTTTGAAGGACCACCGGGTAAAGCAAAAAGAAAGTTCCCTAACAGAGCGTCCGGTCGCCCAGAAGCAAAAACACTAAATACTCCTGGGGAGGCGGAAACTTTCTTTAAGGGTTTAGGCCACCGACACATCAGGCCTATTTGTGGGGTCGAACTAATCGCGAATGTCACGCTTGGCCTGCCTTAAGTGACGTCAGTACGTAAGTTAGTGCACCAAATACAATATTTTTTTCCAAGAAATCACATCATGAGGCCTTGTCTAAGCAAGGTCTAATGGTTTCGAGCACATGTGAAGAAGAGGCTTATGAAATTCAGTGGTTAAATGCAGAGCTACGGTTCATACTAGAGGAAAGATTTAGCTATTGAGTAAAATAACATGTAAATAGGTTACTTATGCACAACAGATATTCGCTGATCATTTTGTAATAATCTGAACATTGCACGAGCATGATTGTTTTGGTTTTCGGCATTTTTCCATTTACTGTGATTTATTTTTGCGTACAAGGAGATCACGCCGAGAATATAAAAAGTTAGCTTTAAGTTTCTTCCTGCTCTAAAATTTCCTCCTCCTCATCCTCTCAGCGAACATGTGTCCAAAGAAACAGTCACGCTCGATAATTCACTTACTGTAGGATTCAGTATAAAAATGCTGGAGTTATAATGAAGGTTAATTAGTCAAACTCAAGCTATCTGAAGGAAAAAATATGCAAGGCTCTTTAGATGGAAACACTTGAAGCAGATTTTCACTGTTGTACTAAAAGCTTCAATAATATCATTGGTAGACTTAGAAGAAGTACTAGCAAACCAATCTTTTTAATTCAGAGTAAGTAATGTGACGTCACACTTTATGACGTCATTAAGAACGAATGACGGAGTTTAGAGTGCTCACGTGACCGTACAACATGGAGTGTGCCTCCAATCAAGGCCGCCGCCTCCAGTTGATAACGTCATAAGCAGTGACTTTATCACGAACCAATGGCAGCGCTTAAATTTCTCGCATCATCATAAGCAAGAAACGCAAAGTTTCAAAATTCAGCACGGATTCCCGTGCACCGATGACAACTACTCACCTAGGGGCGCTTGAGAGGTATAAAAACTTCAGTATTCATGTTACACGAGCATGACAGGGGAGGTACTGCCCGTCGGTGCACGTTAATCCGTGCTGTTCTTGGGGCACACTTGTCTCAATAAAGCTTATTTTAAAGGCACCTCCAATCAAAGAAGCACCATGTTATCTACAGAGGTTCGTCAGTGTCAGGTATATGTAGAAAAGCTTCCTAAAACCAGCACGCATCGCCGTGCTGAGACGAGAAATACCTACGTTTCCTTTTTATTACAGCACGTAAAAAGCAGTTAGCGGGGTGGACCAGCACGCAAAGGAAGGTATATCTTGTATGTGCACGGGTATGCGTGTTAGATTAGGGCAGTAATTTATTGAGTGAAACTATGAAAAATTTAGTCGCGCTCTAAGTAGGGCTTTTGCTACAAGAACTCTACTTTTTAACTTGGATTTTATTGAGGGACTTTCGCAACGCAGGAGACTTATCAAGCCATGATGCAAAGACTTTATGCTTATGAAATGATATAACTGCTGCCAAAACTAGTGCTAACCTATGATATCCGACATAGCGCTAATAATAAAAATAGAGATAACTGAAATAGCGTTATTTTTACAAAAACTGGTATCTGTAATATTACTATTCCTACAATAACTAATAACTGAAATATCGCTATTGCTACAAAAACTGGGGTGTGTCGCAATCACGCCAAAACCAGGCTACCGCGCCCTGAACAATGGTTACCGTAACCCGTTAAGTGGTTGTGAGAGCGCCATCTAGCGACGAGCCGACTAGTAAGCTCAACGATATTGAAATTGGAATTTTGTCAAAGGAAGTTCCAAGTAACTGGTTTGCTTAACTTTTATTCTGGTGTACGGAGTTTATTTTTTGTGTATTTGAATGAATTTAGTGCTCTTTTTTATTCAAAATAAACCTCTGTGATCGGTGACCGGTATCACAGTAACCCGTGTTGCTGTCGTCATGTTAGCTATGATTGCGACACGAGTAGCAGCGGGCTGGGTCACCGGTGTAACACCGGTAACCTAGAAATGCTGATTGCGACTCACCTCTGATATCCGAAATAGTGGTATTACTACGCAAACTGATGTGTGAAATAACGAAACTACTACAATTCATGATGCATGCAATGAGCCTTATTCCTGTGAGATAGTGTAAATACTGCTGCTCCTCCTTTGAAAATTAATATTAGAGATAGAGCTACGACCATTTAGAGTAATTTTTAATTAAACTGTCAAAGAGTTAATCCGTTCGTGCCCTGTAAAATGCCAATGTTCGTTCGAATAACAATACTTGTACTGTCTATAAACACGTGTGTACATATACGCGAAAGGGTTAACCCCTTACCGAACAGATAAATAACGCTCCCGTAAGAATAGCATAATAGAAGTGATCATACATGGACACCTGATCGGTAAAGGGCTAAGGCGCAGCTGACACACTCGGCACGATTTCACCTGGCGCGTACCTGCAGCAGGTGAGGCGGTCCCTGCGCCACAGAACGGGCCAACCTTGGCGTATATTTACCATTGCAAGATATATATATACAATGGCGGTCACAGCGCTACTTCGGCGGCACTGTATCGAAGTGGTTGTGTACATATTTTGTGTGTGCGCGTGTGTAAGTAGATTTACGTGTATGGGTGTAGACGTATGTCATTTAACCCTTCCACTGCCGATTCATTTTTTCAATGGATTTGAAGCTGATGACAAATATTACTTATTTAGAAGTCTAGGATCCTTCAAAAACTGGTTACAAAATCCCACTTCCATAGGCTAGCTTATAGGTTCCGGGATATATTGTCCCATCGGTATTTTATAATGGGATAGCATATCACACTGGGGGAGGGGGGGGGAGCAGCGTTCTCTGTGAGGCAAATTCGCCCAACTGTAGTGAAAGGGTTAAGAAAAGAGGTGCTGAAGCATATCTGTAAAACCAGTTTTTTTAGTCTCACTCGCTCCAGAAATTGTCTTATCTTGGAGGGACGGTCGTGCAATTTCTAGAAATAGTAAATACATCAGAGGCGCTCGTGGGGTTCCGAACCGGGGACTCGAGTACAGCGCAGCGCAACAGCAAGGACAGAAAAAACAGGACACGAGCGGGTTTGTGTTCAAAATGTAGAAGAGAAATACAACATGGAAATTGGGTTATTAAAAAAAATTCAACAGGTAATGCACGAATCGGTTACAAAGTTGCGCTCTCAATAGCAACATAGAAGTCAATTCTGTACATGAAGAAGAAGAAGAAGAAAAAACTAGAACGCCTCGTGGCGTAAGACTATCACCCGCGATAGGGGCAAATTCAAAGCTGCAAGTTTTGATGAACAAATTTAGGGTAGTCCAGAGATCATCTCTTCAATAACATACGAAAAAATAAAGCGCCTCGTGGCGTGAGACCATCTGCCGCGGTGGAGGCAAATTTACCCCGGTGGAGAAAAATTCAACGCCGTCATTTTTATGGCCAGATAGGCCTAAATTTCTACATGGATCATATCTAGGTCAACCCACTAAACTTCCCACGAAAAATTATGAAGATTGCTTACTTCCTCCGACCACTTTTTGGGTGAACAGACAAATATATATTATGTATCTATGTATTTACAAATATATAGAAGTACTTAAATCTCAACGAAAACATTATCACCTCTCTCACTTCGTTCGCAGGTGATAATAATAATCATAATAATAAAATCCTTTGGCCCAAGCAGGGTAAATACTTAGACAGTGAAATATTGGAGCGCAGTTCATGCTCGTATTTTCCTGTCGGCAATTTAAATGCAATTAATTAATTGATCTCTCCTACAGGTGATAACATCATCGAATAATATCTGATAATCGCCTATAATATTTAATTGGGAAATGACGTTAGAGCGATATTAAGGCGTCATCTACTGGCACGGCGAGGGTAATTAAAGCAATGCTCAGCAGCTTTATTTCTTCGGAGCAGGAGCTTCGGTTTCGCCGATCTCGATTTTGTTGCAGGTGTAAGACGCAACCCGATGACGCCTGAGACTGTCGAAACGTTACAGGTTGGGATCAGGATTGAGTTTTCGGCCATCCCAGTCATGTGCACGAGTAACTGATTTGAGTTTAGGACACAAAACTCGAATCAAAGTAGCGAAACAAACGGTCTTCGCTGAAGTGCCGGTCAAGTTAGAGCTACTGGGCTCAAGTCAAGTTAGAGCTACTGCCAATCGAGGATACTTGAGTCTCTATTATGCAGGAAAAAATAACAGATTCGAGTACAGAGAATGAGGGGACTAGTCAGGAATGGGTAAAATAAGCAAACTGATCTCTGCCTGAGGAGTAAATTCGTTTGTACAACACAAGGTGGCAAATAGAAAGGAAAAAAAGGTTCGACAAATATATACGGCTTGGAAATACAGTAGCAGTGTTCTAGGCGTACTACTGCATCCACACAACGTGTAATCCAAGCAGTGAGGCTCGGTGCGGCCGCCGTAGGGCGTAACACACCACGGACGACCAAGTGTTCAATGATACATTGTTTGTCTCAAGTCAGTCACGCGCACTACTACTGGCAGGGGAACAAGGCGCAAAGCATCCCAAAGAGCCAGAAAAAGAGAAAAGAGGCGAAGACAGAAGAAAGACCCTCGTGTGGACGCCCCATTCCGCGGCTCTCCGCACAGGAGAAGGTAGGCGCCCGGCGGAATAGGTCAGCCACCTCGTTCGGTGGCCCCACTCACGAAGCAGAAGGGGAAGTGTTGGGAACCTACCTAACCTTCCAAACTAACCTTCTCAGCAAGAGCTGAGGCCAGACACAACATCCCCTGCGGAAAAGTCACTCACGGTGCCTTGCGGGCGTGAGGGCCAAGATACCGCGACAGGGGCAGAGTCCGCAGGATTACCCCCCTGAGGAAGCCGAGAAATACACTTCCTTTAGTAACAACGTCAAGTTTTTCATCTAATAAAAATCACGGGATAAAATTTGCCATCGTATAACTTCAGAACCAGTTTTTTTTGCAAGTGCAGCAAAACACGAGAATACAACTCTAGTAGCAAAGACGGAATGAATCCTAATAAAGCACAGTATATGAATTCAATTTTCGAATTACTTACTATATGACAACACAAGGAAACTTGTTCTTTATATGTGGAGCTAAACAGGAAAATCCATTTCCATTCACATGATAACAGGAACGAGAAGACTATTCAAATAGGCACAAGAAATTAAATTAATTTCGGTATTTCTTGCAACAGCACGAAGCATCCAGCTCTTCCATGTACAGCTAAACAAAAAATACATTTCCAGCAACAAAAACGGTTTTTTTCAGAAAGTCTCAGGATTACGTTTATTTTCGTATAACTTACGACAACATGAAAACGAGTCCCGTACTTGCGCAGCTAAACAGAAGAATACATTTCTAGCAGCAGGAACGAGAAAACTCTCAGAAAAGAGGCCCAGGATCAAGTTTGTTTTCGTTTAACACGGAAGAAAGTCCCGACGTACAGGCCCGCCGAGTGACAGCGTTTCAGCGGCGGCACCATAATTGAGATGCATGGCGGTGTCGCGGCTTCTGGGGCGCAGTGAGTAAGTTGATGCCAGCTTATTTTACTCACCGATCCAGCTCGCGCACAACGTTCCATGAAGTTAGGAGTGAATCGAAAGCGTCCTACAGCTTAAGCAAACATAGTATTTCGAGCGCCACTCATTCAGAGGGGAGTGGGAGTTATCTTTTAGATAGAACTACTCACTAGTAAAAAATATATATTGTTCCATGCAGTCATGAGTGAGGTACAACCGATTGCCATCTGAAATTACGAAAAATCTGCTTGAAATGGTTTTACCAGTTGTGTCATTCGTAATCGGGTTGCTTCTAGCACCAGCAGCTCAATCTAAAGCGACGAAACCAACGATCCCTGCTGCACTTCCGGCTTAGCTTAGCTGCCCTCGCCGTGCTACTCGAAGTTGTCCTCATTCAAAAGCTCCCGATCTGAGTGACCATCAGTTTTTCTTTATAATTGTGTCGGAAAGCTACAGTGCCCTGAACCAGTTTTATTTTCTTGTAGAACTGGCTGAGTATGCAGAGCACGCGAGATATTAACATCAGGCTATATGAGGGACGCCCTTTAACGATAACGGACCATTTGGTCACATTTCCAAAAAATAATACATGATAGCGAAATACGATGTTTGATAAGGATGGTGAATGGTTGACTATGTTTATTGATGTTACCAAGAGTAGAGGCGTCAACAAGGGAGGCCAGTAGTGACGTCACCGAGGGAGGCCAGTAGTGACGTCACCAAGGGAGGCCAGTAGTGACGTCACCAAGGGAGGCCAGTAGTGACGTCACCGAGGGAGACCAGTAGTGACGTCACCAAGGGAGACCAGTAGTGACGTCACCAAGGGAGGCCAGTAGTGACGTCACCAAGGGAGGCCAGTAGTGACGTCACCAAGGGAGGCCAGTAGTGACGTCACCAAGGGAGGCCAGTAGTGACGTCACCAAGGGAGACCAGTAGTGACTTCACCAAGGGAGGCCAGTAGTGATATTACCGAGGGAGACCAGTAGTGAAGTCACAGTGGGAGACCAGTAGTGACGTCACCGAGGGAGACCAGTACTGGGTCTGATCTCTCTCGAGCAAAGACGACTCAGGGGGCAACTAATAGAAACATTCAAGTACTTGAATGGCTTCAACGACGTACCCATAACGGGACTCTTTGAAAGAGACCTTAATGATC
>LQNS02277100.1:5842282-5873437 GCA_001587735.2 Parhyale hawaiensis
CGACAAGCGGTCGTCTCGCCAGCGGTCTTTAATAAGACAGTCCAAAACACGAGCGGCCCATTCATACGAGACTTTGAGGCCTTTTAAATGGACGCAAAAACTTGGTGAAAAAGTTGCTCGAGAAGCCGTCGTCCTTAAAGTGCAGTCGTTTAGCACGGAAGTTTCGTATCGCTGATGCGTACGAATAGATGACATGCCTTCGTTGTACTCTGTTGTAGCTGCTGAAGAGGTACTTAATTAAAGGGTACATAGGGACGAGGTATTGTGTCTGATGTCAATAATTGAAGGGCTAATATGACCGGTGCGTAGGTAGAATTAGAGCGTTGCTTTACTTCTCATTCTAGCCTCCGATTGTTCGTGTCGCAGAAACGGACGAATAGGTGACATGCCTTCGTTGTCCCCATTCTTAGTTGTTACGGAGACACTTAAATGGAGGGTATGGGGCTTATGTACTGTACTATGTGGTATGTCAATGATTTTACACGGCTACATGTTTCATGCCGTACCACTCTTTTTATACACTTTCAGCGATTTTATGTCGTGGCACTGGTTTTGTGCTCGGCTCCTGCTTTTGTACCCTACCATTGTTTTATATTCGATGAATGGTTCGATTCTAGCACACTGTTTTTTTTTTGCTCTCCCAACGGATTTGCCTTGTCACTCGTTGTATGCTCTGTCGGTGGTTTATTGTTATGTTCCTTCAGGGTTTTTAACTGCCGCTGGTTTTTGCCCTACAACTGGTTCTTTGTTTCTCTAGTAGTATACACCCTGTTACTGGTTCGTGCTCTTCCATCGCGGTATGACCTTTCAGTAGTTTATTGCACGACAAGGATTTTTTTGCTGTCACTAGTTCTTTGTCCTTCCACTGGAGTTACCCTCTTGCTGGTTTGTGCTCTTCCCTTGGTCCTATGCTCTTTCACTGGTTATACGCTCTACCACTAGCAGAAACCCTGTCATTGGTTACATGCCATGTCCCTGATCTTAGACCCTGGCGCCAGCTTTCTACTCTGGTGTTCGCATGCTGCAAGTCACTGGCTTTATAATGCCGGGCCCGCTCAACTGGATTAACGGATGTCCAGCTTGCACGTCGTCCCAACAGCTTCATTGCAATAGTCAGTCGCATAGATACGGGAGCATGAAGCCTTGCGAGATGCACGGCTGCTAATCGAGCTGGGCGTGCGATTGAATGTGTTGTTCTGGCGTAATCAGCTGCCATGTATCTCACAAAGCAAGGCACAGACGCACAACTTCTAAGCGCTCCTCAAATCTCTCTTGAGATTGCTGTGACGTCATCATTTTCTCTAGTTTCGCTGAGTCAGCAATGTTACTGCTATAGACTAGAGCAATGGTCCCATCTCAAAAATTTTATTAAGAAGGAGGGAGCAGCGGCTGCGGAGATCTGAAGCTGATTTTTCCGGCATTGATGGAGCTTGATTGGCTGCAGGAACGGTGGGAAGCCTCTTATTGGTGAGAAGGGATGGCTGAGAGCTTGTGATTGGTGGGAAGGGAGCAGTCACCGAAGAACAAAGAACTTCCCTGCCAGTACCGCGAAATGTGGCTGTGCTCCCTCCTTCTATCAAACCTCCTTATCTTCACTATAATGTTTCAAATGCTAACGAAATTTGAAAGGGATGGGAATATTTACATAACACCGGTATCGTGGCAACCAACATATACTGTAAACAAGCAAGTGATCGACGGTGACGTCATTACTGTGGCATCTTTCTCGAGCATATGCTGAAAAAAAAATGCCCGTCTGCATTTGTTGTGCCGGCACCACACTATGCATTCGTAGGAGCAACGTGATGCCAGGATGAACAGCCATCTCGCACGTGGTTCCCGCTTCCGTATCTATGCTACCAAGTTCAAATGTATTTCAGAACGAGGAGTGAGTTGCATTTGCAAAAGTATGTGTGGCCTCGGCATTAGTCTGCGTGTATCTCACATCTCATGCACCTCTTAGCTGGCCTCATTCCTACTTCTTATCGCCTGCATGAACCATTTTGAAATATTTGGGAGCTTCTTTTAATTTCCACGGCGAGCGTTTACGTTCTCAATTGCAGGCGCTTTATAGGTGGCGGTGTGCAACCTAACACTTTGGAGCTTTTAGCAGCAGCTGCTGCTGGGCTATACACGTCGCTGGCGGGGCTATTCTGACGCAATAAACAGACCCTCAAGCGCTCAAATTTACCCCATAACGCAGGGCGGCGATTCCGAGGTAACTTCTCCCCTTAAAATGTTTCCCTAAATGACATGTACTTTGAAAAGTTCGGTACAGGCTGGCCATTAAGAAAAATAACGAACTTCTAAAGGGAGATGACGTTATTAAAATGTTTTCCAAAAAGGCGAAAGCCTGTGAAAATTCGAGTACATGATGGCCAAAAAGTAAGTGAAGGTGTTTCTAAATGCCGTTTTGTTGAGAAAAAAAAAAAAATTCAAATTGAAACATACTTTGAGAAGTCAAGTATAAGGTAACCAAACTTATGTTTTCATGTAGTTTCCGTCCTTAGAATTGCTTCCAAATTCCAACCACTTTGAAAAGTTAATAATTATATATTATAGGCTGGCCAATAAATAAGTAAACTCTTTCTGAGAGCCGGTTTTTTATCTCTAAAATGATATCCCAACTGACACACGCTTTAAAAAGTCATGCATATTGCCATAAATAACACTTTTTTGAAGGAAACTTCTCTGGGAAATGTTTTCTCCAAAGGCCAAGCAGTTCACAATGTCCCATGAGCTCGAACTGTCGACACAGTTTTTAGACATGTCCTACTTATTTTCTTTATCAACAATGTTTATCTACAAGTAATCAGCTCATTTCGTGAAGCAAACCAACGCTCCACGTATCCCGAAACACTTTGCAGTGCATCGCAGCAGATTTCTACAAGTGTGCCGCAACTCAGCGTTAAACTATGGGAGAAAAACAACGTAAGTACCTCATTACTGACGTGAAGTAGCACTCGAGGAAGAGTTCTCCAATCGCAGTGGTGCTGTAATATTGGGTCTAGAGTAACATGCAGTAACATAGTGTAGAGGAAGCGTTACGTTCTAGAAATAATAGAAATAGTAGTAAGTCACAGTAATAGAGTAACATGCAGTAACACAGCGTACAGTGAAATTCACACTTTAGCAACAATAGAAATACTAAATCACCGTTAAACAGTAAGATGGTATAGTGACATAGAGTACAGTAAAAATGCCGCAACAGTAACAACAGCAGCAGAAAAGCATTGTGAAACAGCAAAATATAGTAGCATACAGCAAACTAAAATACACGCAGCACTGAAAGTTTGTCCTGATAAGTAGTGTTGAACCGTAAATTGCAATAAATACAAACTATACCATACTAACAAGTGAAGCAGTAAATGACTGGGAAACAGTACAGTGTAGTAATATACTGTACTGTACAAACCACACGGTGCTGACCAATTCCAGACTACGCTGTACAGAAAAGTAATGTAACAACTGAAACATTTTACTAGCAAATGGATCAGTAAAATGAGTAAAGCACAAAATATTCACCGGCAAGCTGTTAAAAAGTAATATTAAAGCTTTACAGAACCGACCTGTACGTCAGAGTAAGTAACAGGCAAGGCTGAAAAAAGGAGAACGCCAGTAAGGCAGTACGTTGTAGTAACATACTGTAAGGCGCTACAAAAGCCTTCCACTGACTGTAAAATGAAAAGTGAGGCAACAAGAACTCACTGCATAGTTATAATATTTAAGCCCCAAAACACGCTCAACAGTACCACCAGAAACGGAAATGCAATGAAGGTAGTAATAATTGTTGATATCTTGAAGAGTAATTTGATATCTTCTGCAATGTCATGAGCCTTCCCATTTAGAAATAGGCATTTACCCGATGATATCGTAAACTTTTTTCCCTATTTTCCGAAAGGCACCCAGTATATGCCTATAAATTTCCGATTGGGATACTTTTCCTTAGCTCAGTTTTTTTTTTGTTTTTAAATTTTCACCAGTAACTGCGATGCGTCAAGCGCTTGTAGCCGTGTGCTGTTGCCGCCGCGTCAGTTGGTGCCTCCTTGCTATTATCATGGCTTCTTCGAACGGTGTCCAGCTGGCCGTGTCGGACTTTGGTGCTGAGTGTCAACACTTAGCTACGTGGCTGCTATTGCGTGACGCCGTGTCCCTTCTGCTATCGTTTGTGTCCCCATGCCAACTTACCACTGTCATCATATTCCTGGCATTTGTTTTATTTTTAGAACATGGTAGTGACCTGTGAATCTGAGATACATTACGACAACTACTGTAACGCGTGCAGTAAACTATGTAAACTATTTTCTATGAAATTATCATCACACATTCACTCTGTATTTCATTCCAGTTTCATGGTTGTTTGAATACTGATGATGCCCGCCTTTTGAATAACGTACTGTAGAGCACCGTTAAGGACACCTTCTAGTAACAAATAGAAGAGCAAGGTAGTAAAGCTAATATGTAGTAATACAGAATCTAGACTGGATCAAACTGAAGAGGGAGTAACGCGACTATACGACGTTCCACTCTGAGTAACAGAGTAGGGATCACTCAAGAGTAAAACCATTTTGAGAGGCCTCAATTATCACGGGAGATAGGGTCTAAGACCGGCAACGTTAATTGAATTTCCGTGAAGTATGGATACCATGTTTACTGAATCGATTAAATTGTATTTAAACCTTTTTAAGCCTTCTATGTACTGTTAACAACCTACACTTTACTCTCTTAATAAGTGGGACAACAGTTACTGTAAAGCAATATGAAATCGGTAGGTAAGTATTATATGTAATACAGTCCAGTAACACTTCAGATTGGTGGTCATATTTTGCTATTTTTCTTGAATTAAAAAAAAATACACGATATATTTTATATATTATAAAAACTCTACGAAGTCGTGAATCGGCGATTACTGAACCGCAACTGAGAGAGGGAACAGTGTACAGTAAAACAATAACGGTGGGACGGACACGACTGTTAGTAAAGTAACGCTCTTCACGTAGCGTACTGTAAGGCTCAGTAAAGAAAACCTCTAGTAACAAATAACTGATAAACGCAGTAAAGAGAAACACAAGGCAACGAACGAGTTAAACAGCTGTAGCAGCTGGTAAAGTAACGCCCTAAAAGTAATAGCGTACTGCAGAGGAACGCCCTCTAGTAACAAATAGCAGAGTAAGGCAGTAAAGCAGTAACAAGCCAGCAAGTCTAGGAGCAAGCAATTCTCCCTTCAAGGAAATGACTTGGAAAATGGTTTTGTGAGAGGCTTCGGGAGCTGCTGCAGAGTCCTAATATGCAGCTACTGCTGCTGCTGCTGCATGCTGGTTGCCATGTTGCTGTGTATATTGTCAATATGTTGTGTAGCTACATGTGGTCAACATATTGTGAACATGTATAGTCTGTATGTTGAGTATATGTTGTCAATGTTTTGTGCATATCGTTAACAAGTGTGTACGTAGCAAACATGCTGTGCGCATGTTGTCAACATGCCGTGAGTATGTTGCCAATATGCTGTGTGTAAGTTACTGATATGTTCTGTGCATGTTACCGATATGCTGTGTGCATGTTACCAATATGCTGTGTGCATGTTACCAATATGCTGTGTGCTTGTTACCAATATGCTGTGTGCATGTTACCGATATGCTGTGTGCATGTTACCAAAATGCTGTGTGCATGTTACCAATATGCTGTGTGCATGTTACCAATATGCTGTGTGCATGTTGCAAACGAGTCGTGTTTTGGATTCCAACAAGTCGTGCGGATGTTGAAATATAATAATAATTAGCTTTTATTAAGAACACAATGGGTTCACATATGCCGTTTGCATATTGTCGATACGTAGCCAGAGTGTGGTGTGCAGCAGTGCATACAGCCGATGTGTAATGTCTACCTTGAGCATGTTGGCCACGTGTTATGAACAAGCAGCCAACATGTTACGCGCATGTTTTGGGAGAGATAAAAAAAAAATACAAAACACACTTGACGGCTGGACGATACCCCATGTACTGCTTCTCAGACAGAAGTGTATTTTGGTCAAAAAACTATAGTAGGATAAAAATCAGTGTTTTTTTTGTGTCGTTCCTTAAGATATGTACAATTCCGAAATATTAATATCTAACTCAGCAAGCAGGAGCAACCAATAATTTTTGAATGCAAGCACTTTTTGATGGGGTTGGTCTCATAAAGTTCCGCGTACCTGCACTATACCTGAGACGCAGTCGAACTTATTGCTCAAGTTTTTGTTCCTTTTCTGCAAAAATTGGGGATCTCGCCAAAACGAAAAAATATTGGTTACGAGCAAGTGATGCGGCGGCGCGAATTGTTTCCCGCCGGTTTTGGCAGGCGGCTACCCTATGAAGTAACTAATAATAGCTACGATACAAGGCTTCAAAGAGCCCCAAAGACAAACTGCAAAACAGAACTCTGGACTATAGGAAAGGCTTCAATAAGCCTAAGTGCCGTGGGAAAAAGTGGGGCCGTAAAATATCGGAGCTGCAGCGGCCGCATTGTGCGACAAAACCCATTTTTTTTTGCTGTGCCGCGAAAGAGTCGGAAAACAAAAATGAGAGACAAAAAGTTCTAGGAAAATGGAAGTAAGATTGAAGTGGATGGAGGCATAACGAGAACTGTTAGGTTGTTTGATAAGTTTCGCTTCGGAAATTAACTGAATGGGGTGCACCTACGCAAGAATGTCAGATACGCGCGCAAAAACATAGAGAAAATTGAGTTAAGGAGAACAAAGAGGTGATGATGACAGCTGGGTGGTCTGATATATTTGTTCTCAAAAATAGAAGAAAATACTTGAGATTTAGGATAGGATGCTGGATAAAATATGCAATTAGAGCACTCTGAGAGCGCATACCTCCGCCAAGCAAAACACGGTAACAAAAATGAAAATTGGTTTTGAAACTATGACTTTCCTTGTATCAGCACCAAAATCTAATCATTCAGGCCTTTTAGCAGAGTAAAGAGTTTCTGTAAGTTTTAGAAGATCCGTTCATAACTTCTTCAGTGATGCTGCTAACAAACATGTAGACAAACATTAGGCAAACACCCAAACGAACCAACCGATCATCACCAAAATGTAATCATGTCTTTTAGTAAATTTCATAGAGATCCATTATAACTTATTTAGTTATCGTGCTAACAAGCATGGAATCAAACACAACATAGCGACAAACATACAAACGAATCATCACAAATATTCGGTCATTTACTTTTCGTGTTATTCATAATTACTTATGTAATTTTCATATCAATCAGTCCCTAACTTTTTGAGTTATGGCAATAAAATGTGAGGCAGACAAACAAACAAACAAACGGATTGAGGATCTTCGCCAAAAGTTAATCATCTGTTCCTCTTATCAAGCCCAACAATCCTCGTAAATTTTGTTGATATCCGTCTATAACTTTTNAATTTTCATATCAATCAGTCCATAACTTTTTGAGTTATGGCAATAAAATGTGAGGCAGACAAACAAACAAACAAACGGATTGAGGATCTTCGCCAAAAGTTAATCATCTGTTCCTCTTATCAAGCCCAACAATCCTCGTAAATTTTGTTAATATCCGTCTATAACTTTTGCGTTATCTTGGTGACAGACAGATAGACAGAAGGACAGACAGACAGAGAGACAGGCAGACAAACACGACGAAAACATCACCGCCTGGCGGAGGTAACAATGAGTGCGAAGTTGGGATAATGGCGTAAAAGGCAGAACTGTCGGGATATCAATTAAGTTCGATCAAATAATCGAGCAATCATTCAGGTTCGAGAACACAGTAAAAAAATTAATTTTTGCATAACAGATTCACCATAATCAAGGAAGGAAAAATAAGTTTGAAATGAGTGCTATAAAAATAACAAGAGTAGATATGGAAGAAAGAAAGAAAGTAGACTGCAAACTAAATATTCCTACAGGTTTTACCAAGATCTACCCTTTTCCTGAGTTCTGTGAAAACTCACTCTCTTAAAAATGCATGTCGCTTTATTAATGAGAAGGCAACGAGAAATTGCCACAGTAAACTTCGGTGAGTTAAAATATTTTTTTTTATTCTACTTATACCGGCGAGGAAGCGAGAGCCCAGTCGGCAGAGATAGTTGTAATATCAAGAAGGTAATTATCACCCGCGAGAGAAGCGAAGAGAGGTGATACTGTTTTCGTTTACGGTTCGATTGTATGAATTTCTCTTTGTTTGTTTGTTAGTCTGTCCACCCGAAGAGCGGCAGAAGGAGTTGAGCCGTTACGGCGTTGAATTTGTAATTTCTCCCCCCCCCTTTAACCCCGGAGATGGTCCACAGTATTAATTATGGTTGCATCGAAAGTTGAAATCCTCGCAACAACCTACGGCCCGCAGCATAGTAGGACCTCGGGCAACGCTATGACAGGTACTGAATTCCTCAACAGTAATTGTGCGAGAGGCGCGGACACACATGTATAGTGCCCCACCCTGCTGCCTATACAGCCTTGCTTTGCTTCGCTACAACGAACTTTGGAAAATTTAGTAAGGGACGAGCTTTTTAAAATCATGTCAAGGTCACGCCTGTGCTTGACAGGTGTATCGAAAGCAGGAATGATAAAGGAAGCACGCAGTGCACCAAGGAAAGAGGAGCCTACGTATGGGAAAAAGGAAAAAAGATCGAAATCATATTTAGTTTTATGTTAAGGATTATGCGGGAGCCGAATGAAATATAGAGGGAATTTATCTGCAGCACGAACCAGTGCATGTGGGTTTCCTATTTTGGGTGTGCGGTTAAGGCGATTACGTCTTTAGAGACAGAATTTGTAGGTATTTGTAACAATAATTATGAAATTTATTGCTTCGTTGGGATAGTCAGGCCGCAAGTTCCATAATTTTTTCTGCAATTATATTTTGTTTTTGGGTAAAAAGAAGCGCCGGTATTGGCTGCAAGTCTTGGCCTGAAGACAGCTTTAAGGCTGGTAAGGCCTCGCTCGCATTGCTTCCAGAGATAGTTTTTTTTGCAGGGGGGGCCGCTTGGACAAAAAATGCCTAGGGCCCGTCATTTTGGTAGCAGTAGGATGGCTGACGCTCAAAATGATGCTAATAATAATATTAACAAAAAACTAGACACGTGGGAGTAAAAATAACAAAATTTTTCTCGCAGGCAACAGTGACGACCTCCAAGAACTTCTTTTTTTAGTTCTGACAGCGGAAGAAAAATGGAAAACTTCGCAAGTTTCCGAGGGTCCGCTAAACTTTTGCTTCTGATTGGAGCGGCGCTGTTGCCGCTGCAGGTAATTTAAATTACAAGAGTAGCAAAACTAGCGAGAAAAACTCAGGAAATTCCAGAAAAAGTTCCAGGCCACTAGGAATCTTGTTGCGAGCGACACAAAAGTTATCTGTTCCGAAAGAAAACTTATTTAATGAATTATTATTATTGAAGATCAGACAGTGATATATAATATAGAAGTAGTGAATTCAACGCTATTGAATAAGTTGTGCTGAGCATTTATTTACTTGTTAATTCTAGTATTCTGTCACGATCTGATGATAGCAAGTAGGCTAAAATTACTCCAAGATGCAGAAAGTGGAAAAACTGAGGAAACCTCATTTGTAAACAAAGTTAGTGATTTACAAATTTGAATTCAAAGAAGTAAGGATAACCACATTGTCCCTTGAAGTACTTCAGATTCAGCCTTTCACTTTCTCCGCATTAAAGTATTAATTCTTTTGAACATGTTGTTCATCGAGCAATGACTTGAAAATGAAAAAAAATATGTCAGATATCCACTACAGAGCCAGGAATAAAAGAAAAGCAGCCTTGACCGCACAGATCGAAAAGGAAACTTACATGCACTAGTTCGTGCTGCAGTATATCCCCTCTAGGGCCCAGAGAGCTACACGGCTGCAACCGACCACATACTGCCTTAGAATGAATGCCTTCCTACGGGGAGAAATACATGATTTTGATTTGATTTAAATATGACATCTGCGGTCTCCGACCGTAAGGGTAATACTTCCCCTCAAGCGCACCATCGATGCCGAAAGGGCTGACGCGGTATTACCAGGAACTTTCCTTCCTGGTACGGGAACAGATCATCTTGTTCGTGACAATGAGCGAAACAGCACGAGTACAAATAGGAATAGGAGAGAAAAAAACTTAGTGGTTTGGTTGTTAAAACAATTTTTTTGCAGACATTTCATGACGCCACACAAATATACCTGAACAAGACGAACTTGTACCAAGTAATAATTCAATTTGCAAGCCTTAACTCGTTAAAAATATAAAGTAAAACGTTTGCTTCAAGCTGGAAGATCATTTTCGACAATGTTTTGAAAATAGACATATGCTTCTATGTGTGGGGTAACAAATTGAAAAAACTAATTACTGGAAATAGTTCGAGTCCAGGCGGACATAAAAAGTGAATTTTAAACTATCAAGCTAAATTTGGTGCCTCGAAGGCGTAGCATTGTTCGAAATGTCAAACTGGTTTTCTGTAGAGCAATAATTCCCTTTTCGCTACTGCTGGCTCTCGCTTTAGTAGGGAGCTGCGACCATACTGAAGACACCCGGCATCTCGACTCCACACACGTGAGATGGTGTCAACAACGTCATTTGGACTTTTTCTGCAGATCCACTAGGTGCATAAAGTTGGTAAGGTGAGAATACCAAGTAATAGTTTGAAACGTCAAAGAAACTGGCTTTACTAGTTTTCTAGTCAGTTATTCAGGTTTTTAAGCGCCTATTATAGATAAGTGACAGAAAATATGCCTATCTGGCCGTCATAATATATATATATATATATATAATAATAATCCTAGGAGGTACCATCAATAGTCGGGTTATAGGTATCTGTATAATAAGTAACTAAAACACTGGTTTTAATGTCCGCAGATTTTTTAGCATTCAATCCTAACCTGAAAACTGAATAAAGTGCTTAAAAACCGTAGAGTTGATCTTTAGAAGAAATTGTTTTTACTAACCTAAACATTGATTATTGAATAACATACAAAGTGAAATATACGAGTTACTGCATGCGTGCGCTGTCATATATTACAGCAAGGAATATCGGATGTCGCTTCCTCATTGATCATACTTTGGTCAATAGTATATTTCTCAAGGATACGTTGCAGCAGCTAATTCAAACTGTAATAAGAGATGAGTGCTCTGATTCAACCCATTCGAGAAGTACACTCCTTCCGTCCCGTATATGACATGCAAAAATATATATTAACAAGCAGTGAAGCATCACTAAATTCCCCGGTGCGTATCCTACATAACTACTGTAGGTACGGTATGATAAACATGCAATAATTCAAAACTTTTTCCGCCCAAGCAAAAACGGCTTCATCAAAGAAGGAAGCATGCAAACTGAAAAAATAATTCTGGATTAAGTGCATCGAGAAAAATCGTCTCTAGTTTGCTTCGTTAATTATCTGCTTAATTTGTGGTTTGTAAATCGTAAATTAAGAGCAAATAATCTAGCTTCACTTTATAGAAAAGTCAATAAAAATCAGAGACAAGCTATAAATATATTGTTTGGATTTCAAAGTCGGCCGAGAAAGAATGCATGCATTCAACTATACAATGTTCCTACTTTAGCCATCTTCTGCAACCTTGTCAATTTTTGCTTCACGATCGCCATGAAATTTAAACGCAACATAATTACAGGATGTAAAAAATTGGCCTATTTTTCGTCTCTCTGTTTTAAGAGCGTGACATGAACGAGAGAAATTTTTAAATATATGAACAAATAGACACATGACAGTGTTTTTACATTGTTTTGATTCTCAGCCTTTGTATGCATTTTTGTACATTTTCCCCACTGTTTCAGTATGTCCATCACGTGGCCTACAATCTTCCATTTTTTCTGATGATAGTGGGATTACACAAACCAAACAATCACTCCACATTACACCAAGCCAATAAAACGTGAATAACTTAGGTGGCATACATTCTTCATTAATTTCACCGATCCAATCCAAGGGTAGACGATCGGAGCCGTTTTCGCTGTTGATATAATAATTAAATCAATTTTAGAAAATTTGTCCATCTTTTTCTTTCGGCATCTTGTAACATCAATTACAGTCATAATTTTGCAAGCATTTTACGTTGGAAGATGGCCATCTCCCGAAACGTTTATTGCGATCTTTTAGTTAACAGATTTCTGTGTATCAACAATATAGTATCTGATGATCCGCATCGTGTATTTATTTATATTATGACAATCTCCACTAGCAGATGTAGGAGAAAATTATGCCAGGTTGGAGATGGTGGCAAAGTTAAAAAAGCCTGAACCCTCTATGACGCAAGTAACCATAAATAATGTTAATAAAACTATTTCTAAGTGACAATTTTTCAGTTGCCAGATGAAGGGTTTACAGTGAATGCTTTACTTAGTGTAACAACTTTGAAACCTAAGCATTAAAGACGTCTAAAGTTCGTCTTAGCGGTATCATTGATACGGTATGTCACTTTCAGCATATATCCTTCATAACGAAAATACAAATAAGAGCGAGGAAAAAGAGGTTTCGCTGATAATATTACGTTCTGTATCTACAGTATATATCCTTCACAATGTAACAACAAATAAGAGCGATGAAAATGAGGGTTTATTGAACTAATTATCTTCTACCATTATTTCAAAACTGCGTACGTACGCCCTAGATGATCCAATAAATCTAAAAGGGAGATTGATGTACTCCCTGGTGGCCACCCTACGACATATTCTATAAAGGTTACCATTGGTAAGTTTTACCTATGGTACATCTGAGGTATTTAATCCTCTCTCTCAGAGCGTGGTCTATGTACAATATTTCATACTGTGCTAATCTTACGAGAAAGGCAGATTATTCAAGGAAAAAGCGTTAAAACTCGTTTTGACAAACATTGAGAGCAACAACCTCCTCAGCTACGAACTCACTCTCCAGGAGTCACAAAATCCTACCGGCGAAGGTTTCAAAGGCTACCGTAATCCATTACCTATCATCCTCAACTAACTTTATATCTCTGAGTCTCTGATAGCGTGCTGCAACTAATGCTGCTGGTACGGTCACTTCCTAGGCTTGAGGTGAGGTTTTTAGATTTCTTCCTAAGATATCTGAATAATCTGACATAACGTTATTAGTTCATAGAGGGCTGGAGCGTTAGTTGCTGCAGCGCTCTGAAAGTGGGCCGGCCTGTTGGTCCGTCTACTGCTAGTTATCAAATCTAATCTAAACGTTCCGCTACAATTTCGTTTCACGACGAATTTCGCTAAGGTTGCCTTTGGTAAGTTGGCCTCTGGTACAACCGAGCCAAACAGACCCGCCACAATTACACGGAAGCCTCCTAACTGACAGACGCGCAACCGACCTCGCAGCAACAGTTCTGACAATCTCAATTCTGCAAATTTGGGCAAACAATGCGGCTGCAACAGAACTGGAGTACGCAATAATTTGGTCTGTGGCGGTGTGTTTGCAGTGCATTAGAAGCAAAGTATTGCATGAATTGCTACATGAAAAGCGAAATTACAAAGGGAAATGCAAAAAACTGAATGTACAGTGATATATCTGGGTATATTGCTTTGTGTGCGTGCATTGTATTGCAATGAAAATATTTCACAATTGCTATACCTGAATAGCGGTAAAAATAGTATTCGGAGATACTGAACGTGTTACTCCATGATATAATATTTCATAGTTTGTTGGTTGCCTGATCGCTCTGTCTGCTATCAGTATTACATATAGAAGATATTAATTTATCATACGCATGCCGTTGCCTTTACGGAAAAAGACAAGATATTCGGGCCATAAATATATTAAATAAGAAAAGAAATTAGGGGAAAAGGGCGATGTTTATTACAAGAAGTTCAATATTCAGTTCGTGAATAGCCTGCAACTTTATTTATTTGGGCTCACACCTAGTGTAACGATAGTGTCGAATGTGTGCTGATAGCCATACTTGGGAACCTAAAGCTTTAATGCCATTACGTTCTTAACCTTGGTAAGGAAAAGCTGGGAAAGGACAGTAACATCAAACTGCAGGAAATTCAGGTCGTTAATTTATGAAACACGAAATGAAATGCAACAAGGAGAAAGTAATTTAATACAAGAAGAGGCACAATATTCAGGTGGTAAACTACATAGAAGAGGAAATGCAGGGAAAGGACGGTCACATTAATAGAGGCAGAAAATTCAGGTCGTTGATTTATTAAACACAAAAAGAAATGCAACAAAAAAGGTTGGTAATTTAATACAAGAAGAGGCACAATATTCAGGTCGCGAAATGATGATGAAAAATGGGAGTATATTTATTGTTGGAAAGCGCAGGTGCGGCGTTGCCGGTGAGGCCCGAAATACCACACACCTGTTGCACTCATATCACCCGGTGGCAGGTGCATGACGTCATCTGCCGCTGATGTGGCCCCTTGGCCAATGCCGCGCCGGAGATGCATCTGACTAACAAATGCATTGGAATTATGTAGCCATGAGATAGAGAATAGCTGCAATAATGTATTTCTCAGGTAGTGAATTGTTGGGGTAAGGTACATGTGAGATAGAGAATTGTTGGGATAAAGTGCACCGAAGATAATAGTTTGTTTGGTAAGGAGCAAGTGAGATAAAGCAATTATGTAAATCTCAGGTAAAGAATATTATGGATAAGGAAAATCTGAGATAGGGAATTGTTGCTGTAATGTACCCATGGGAATAATTGTTGGAACCACGCCCATGTGAGATAGCAAGTAGGGAATTGTTGAAATATGTATATATAAGATAGAGAGTTATTGAAAATAATGGTCCGATGGGAAAAACAGTTGTTGGAAACCATATCCATTTGAAAAAGTATTATGAAGATAAAGTACATCCCGTCATGAGTACCGTAGTACGGCGCATATGTATACAGAAATGTTGGAATAATGTACGAATGAGAAAAAAATTCGGGGCAGTGCTAGTCGCGCGATCCCGAAGCAAGTGGTCCGCGATCCTAAAATGAGTGGTCCGCGATCCTGAAGTAAGTGTCCGCGATCATAAAATGAGTGGTCCGCGATCCTGAAGCAAGTGTCCGCGATCCTAAAATGAGTGGTCCGCGATCCTGAAGCAAGTGTCCGCGATCCTGAAGCAAGTGCCCGCGATCCTAAAATAAGTGGTCCGCAATCCCGAAACAAGTGATCCGTGATGGAAAATATGGCGTTCTGAGATCGCAAATTTTTATTAGGTTTGAAATAAAATTCCACGATTCCGCCATCAGCAATCGCCAGTGAAATATTTTCTCCACAGAAATAGAAGATTAAACCATTGACTTCTATTTTCAAATGCCTTGTCTATTTAGTCTCAGTTCCTGAAGGTATAAACTTTCAACATATGAAGTTTTAACTGAACAACAGAGGCAAAATATTAATTGGATAGAGGATAAAAAAAGCTGAAATACCTATCAAGTAGTAAAAACATGAATAATTGTGTCTAGTAGTTATTCACTGTTCAACAGCCATTATGTTAACCCTAACCTGAGCTTAGATGTCTGCCGTTGCCTTGAAAGGCATATCACCCTAATCCTTTGCCCACTCTGTTTTACATTCTACTGTATAATATCAACCGTCACTTTTACCGATACCGAGAGGTAACCAGATGGACAGCGGAAGTATGCCTACCAACATGGGGTAGGGACGGTGACTGCAATTAAGCCTAGGCACAACAGATAAATCTGGGCTTCTTTAGTTCAACTACGAGTGGTTATGTGCTCAGTGAAGCTGTTAGCGCTACGTTGCGTGAGGAAATTAGTTTCTCGCGTGTAAGGGGAAAAACTATTGTTGCGTCAAGAATTTGAATTGGGAATTGTTTTTTTATTTAAATAAATACAAATTCTGTGATTGACGTTTGGTGGTCCGCAGTCGCGGACTACCTATCCGTCCAAGCGGCGCAGCACTCAAATCTTGGAATATCGCACAAACGAGCCAGAGAATGCTGATAATAATCTAATCTTGAGGATCAGAATTATCAGAATTGTATACACACGAGTAAATGAATTGTTAGTAAACTGTACCAATTAAAAGGAAAAATCACTAATATAATTAGAAAAATAAATGTTAGAACCGTGTATGTATTCTAGCATAGAAAAGTACTGAAATAATTCACCATAGCAGAGACAAATACTCTGAGTTATCGTACACAGAGGAGCATGTATAGCGAAACGCTACAAACTAAGCAATCACACGTTGAACGTTGGTGATCCTTCTCTGAAGGACAAATTGCACCTGCTTGCTGGATTTCCAACTTTAAAATATCGAAAAAAGAAGGTGAGCGCTGCCAAGGAGGTTTAATAGATGAAGGGAACAAAGTTACAATTCGTCGTAGTACTGGCCAGAACGATTTTGTTCTTTAATTGCTGATCTCTTCTCAACCATCACAGGCTTCCATCCATCTCTTCCCACCAATCACCGGCTCCCAAACATCCCTTTCCACCAATAGAGGCTTCAAGCCATCCCATTCTACCAATCACAGGCTTTGAGCCATCTCTTTCCACCAATCATAGGCTCCCAGTCATCCCCTGCCACCGATCACAAGCTCCCAGCCATTCGTCCAGCCAATCAGCGAGCTTGCCCCACTCCAGCCTTGAGAAGATTTATAGCTTCCGTTCATTGTAGCCATTGCTAATTCCTTATAAAACTTCTCTACCGCTGCCAGTTTCGAGCAGGAAATTCACTGCTATCGTTCGCCCCGTAGGGCCCGAAATTTAGAGAGGTAACTAAACCTGTAAGGACAAACTAGAACGTGGTCCTCGTAGGAAAAACAATGTTTGGAATATCTTTTATGACCTGTGGTGGATCTTGAACTTTTAAGACAAAATTATGTCCTAACCTTTTAACAAAGGAGCAAAGTCCTAGCATTTTAGCTCAAACCTAACCTTCTAACACAAAACGAAGCCCTAATGTTTTATAATAACACTGATTTTAAACTTTAACCGTGCAGAAAAAGAGCAAAGTCCTAACTTTCTAACACAAAACACAAACCTAACCTTTTACCACAAAACAAAGTCCTAATCTTTTGAGACAAAACTGGGTTTTAACTAAAAAGCACAGACCTTGTATTTTATCACAAAACAAAAACCCTCTCTTTTCACCCAGTCCCACAGATTCAGATCCTTTCATGTAACAGGAGACTCGTCCAGACCATCTCAATACCAGCTACAAAAAGTTCAAAAACGCACAAAACTCTACCGCCGTACACAGAGAGACAGCAGCTCTAAAGACAGGCGTCTGGTCGCCGAAGGAAATGCCAATTTCCTTGCCAATTCTCACCCCGGTGCAAATCTAATGGAGACACTGGCCTCTTCGCTGTGGAGATTGGCTGTTTCTTCCCACAAAATTGGCTTGTCAGGGATGATTAGACTGCTTCTTCACACCAGCGGTAGGTTTCTTTTCTGTAGCAGAACGGACTTGTCGTGAGTAATCAGCTTGTCGATCCACTATAAGATAAACTTTTTTCCTTTAATGCGTCGGGCTCCGAGAAAAACCTTATACTGTAACGCGTTTATTTTCTGCCCCGGTAACAAGACAGATAATTGATTATTTATAAGTACTTAGCATTAATTAAACTTTGTTTTATATGGCAGCATACCGATGATGGAAGTATGATAACACGCAGGTGTAGACAACACCGTACTAGCGACGTTTGTGGCACAAGTAATTCCCTTTTCGATTTCCGAGTTTCACACATTCATTCCCGCCCGGCGCTCACAGCGGAATGCTCGAACTTGTCAGATCTTCAATTTTCATTCAAGTGAGGCACGTGTAACTCAAGGATGGTAATACGGAGCCGTTGTATCATCCCTGCATGTAACTCAAACTAAGCCTGGACCTTCCAGAGAAGGAAAAAAAAAACAGGAAATGCGACCACTGGGGAAGGGAGAGTTCAGATACAACTTGATGAGTCTGGACATTCTAGTGTACAATCTAGACGAAACGAAATAGCATATTCGACCATAGAGCTGGGCAAGGTCAAGCAACAACTCCATGAGTCTGAACTTCTTAGAGAAAGAAAAAAGGAAATTCGATCATGGGGCCGCGGAGAATCACGAGACTAGATAAATCTTCAATGGCCTGGACTTGTAGGAAAAAAAAAAAAGAAATCCAGCCATGGAAGGGAAGAAAGTCAACTCTTTATCAGCCTGGACCTTCTAGAGGAAGAAAAAGGAAACTGGAGTGTAGAGTGGGGGCAAGTGGAGATACTTCACCCAGGCCCTGCTCCACGCGGCTCCAGTGCGACCCGTAGACGGTGACGTTGAACGCCGAGGTACTAGTCAATTTGCTTCCTAACCCAGTCGCATCACATAAATTAACCTTCAAACTACATAATAGAAAAGCTGTGCTTGCTAGCAGCGACGTATTTCAAGCGGATTGTGACTCGTATTTTGAAACGGGACACATTAACCCCGGGGTACCACTCCCCATAACACAGGATGGGTGAACCAAAGCTAATGATCTAAGGCCCAAAAACAGACTAAGGCTCTATGTAAGACCATATAGGCACGATCGCTTATTAGTAAAAGATATCCAATAGGAACGAGCCATATTGGAAGATGCTGCAGTATACGCACGATCGATATTAGCAGAAGATATCCAAAAGGAACGAGCCATATTGGAAGATGCTGCAGTATACGCACGATCGATATTAGCAAAAGATATCCAATAGGAACGAGCCATATTGGAAGATGCTGCAGTATAGGCACAATCGAAATAGCGGATGCGGTCCTATAAGCACGATCAGTATCTGTAGATGATGGCATATAATCCCGGATATAATACTGGTAGATAGCGCTCCTTAGACTCGATCGAATCGATATTGCAGGACGATATTCTCTACAACAAGCTCTCCCCGCCATGTACCGCCCTCATTCTCTACATGGGTCGCTCTTCCACCGAAGCTAAATTTCCATAGAGGCAACTTTTTCTCGGCACAAGATTGTGTCCATAACAATTGCCGGGATCGTATGGAAACTTCGGCAGCCATGTTTGCTTGTTGCTCTTGAAGCCTCAGAGAGACTGGAGCTGTGAATGTAAGGCGTTCTTGCTACGCTACGTCATGCTTGATGTTGTGCATCACGCCATGTTGCGTGCGATGTTGCACGTGATGTTTAATACGATGATGTACGTGATGGTTCATAGGACAAAGCACTTGGTGATTCATTCAATCATGCAAATGATGTAAATATTAAAATGATGTTTAATTCAATAATGCACATGATGTGTCATGCGATGATGCACATGATGTTTCATGCGATGATACGTATGACGTTTCATGCGATGATGCACATGATGTTTCACATACGATGATGCGTATGACGTTCCATGCTATGATATTGCATGCAATCATTCACATGTTTTATTCGATAGGACACAAGATGTTACATGCGATGAGGCACATGAGATTTCATACGATGATACTCGTGATGTTCCATGTAATGATGTAACACGCGATGTTTCGTGCGATGATGCACATGATATTTCATACGATGATGCACATGCAGCTTGATGCACTGGTTAATACGATGTTAACATGTTTGATGTGGCGTTTCACCCGACGTTGAACGAATTCACACGTGCTTCTTTCAAATTAGCTTTGATGAATACTTTTAAAATACATCTGACTTCAAATTTCATGTGATGCCTCACACGTCCGAGGATGCGCTGCCTCTCATGCGATTGAAGGTGCTGATTCTGGTTTAGTTTCATGTGCTGTTTCATACACTGTATCAAATGACGCTGTTACTGGGTGGTCTCAGTCTTCGTTTCTCTCTTCAGGATTTCCCGTTTCTTAACAACGTTCTTGTCTCCCACTTTCTATGTTCCTCCCTGTCATCTTCTCTGTGTTTCACCTACCATTCTTCCTATTGCCATATCACCCAACCTCAGCTTCCTATTCCATACCTTTTTTCTCCCTATTTCTCTACCCTTCCCCGTTCTTCCCCAGGCGCCTGTCCTCCTTATCTTAATTTTCTGCCAGCCTTCCTAATCCTTCCCCATGCTGCAACTGTTCTCCATCAGCATCCTCTCTCTTTCTACGTACATATTCTCTCTACCTTTCTAATCTTATATTCATCCACGCTTCTTCACCTTCTTTAGGCTCTTTCTTCTAATCTTCCAAACTACATCTTGTCTCTACCTCCTTCCTTACCTCCTCTACTACCTCTTCTCCATCCCATTACTCGTTCTATCTACTCACATCCTCTCCCTCCCTAATCCCTCTCCTCCGCACCCTGACCCCCCCCCCTCCCGAGAGCAGCAGCGATATAAACTGGCGCACACAGCTGCCAAAACTCTGCGTTGTATAGCTGCAGCGGCGGTATCGCTGCAGCTGTCGAGGCACTGCGGTGCAGCTGTCGTGGTGTCGGCTCTGCTGCCCCGACTGCTCGTCGGGAGCCCCTCCGTGTCGGAGGGTAAGCGCTACAATGCACCACTATGCATAAAGCCGTGCAGGCTGGTCTAACGGGATAAATACTACAAGAAATCAACATGCATAGAAACTCGTCTGCTGTTCCAAATGGATTACGACTACAAAGCATCAACATGAACTGGGAAAATGATACCACAAATCACATTTAGTATTTTAAACGTTCTCTGTGTCACCAAAGTTGATACAATGCTCTGTTACTTGCGCTAGACTGCACTATATATATGATTTCGTTTACACGTACAATCATTCTATCATGAGATGCTCTGAAAGTCAACGTGAAATTGATATAATTTTTAATAACAAAAAAGAATGAGCCAGTCCCCAACCCACAATGATTATGATCCTACCAGTTCCACCGAGAAAATCTAATCCAACTCGGGGCACCTTGGCCATAACTGCGATTCAGAGTATCTGATTCACTTTTGGCGCGAGTTTAGGAAGGTGTTTATGGCAAATTAATTACCCTTGAGACGTTCAGTGACAAATTTAGAAGAAAATTTAAGAGAAAGTTTTTGGAGATGAGAGTTGTTTGAGATTGGCTCTTAGTGTATGTGGTTCCTATCGACCAACACTTTCCTAAACCATAAGAAAAACAAGACTAAGATTTAAAAGAGTAATATAGTTATTATTAAAGAGAACAATATGACTGACATTACAGAGAACCATATGACTACTGGTAAAAACTGGAAAAAGTAATTCGTCAAATGACTAAAGCAAATATGGGAATGTTTCTACTTTCCGGACTATTATAGAATTACTTTAATTGGCCATAAAGAGAAATACTAACATTTAAACAGTAACATTTATCACGCTGTTTGATTAATGTTTTCTTTTTGAACGTTTCGACTTTTAAGGCCATAGCAGCCAATATTTTGAACGAAGATAAGAAAACATGATTGATTAATTTACTTCAATGTTTCGAAAGAGATTATCTTTTTGTTAATAACATTAGTCATTTTACCATCAGAGCCCTAGCCCTGGCTATCTTATTTCTTTCTAATAAAAACCTTCAGAGGGAAGAATCCTAATTTTGGTAGCTCAATAAGGAAAATGTACTGAGCTAAAAATGAAGAAGTTACACTTCTTTAGCCTTCGAAGGCTTCATTCAGCAAAGCCGTCTTTGATCTCGCGCCCCCTGGCGGCAGCTGCTTGGAGGGTTCGATGGTTTCCGGTCTTTTGCCGCAAGTTGGGAGGTCTTGCCAAATATAACTGAAGGTCTCAAATTTCAATGACATCCTAAGGGCCTTTTTTGAGAAATTAATCTCGACTTTCTCGAAAGAATAAGATTACTAAAGTTCATTTTGGATTTCCCATAGGAATAACACTACTTAAAATTAATTCCAGCTTTGGTTTATTAGGCAGAGTTCACACGTCTTTCACATCAATGCAACGCTCATTCACTCGACCGGATGTGTTACTGTGCCCTAGAAGTAGCAGAAAAGTGCACTGTATTTTTTGTTCTATGCTTTCCAAACTTGAAGAAATTTTCGCAACTAGCCTAAGGATACTTGCAGAGATAACTAATTTTACGGTAAACATTGTTATCACTTTTTGTGGCGTACACAAAGTTGTGCTGACGACGACGCTACAGAACATTCGGATAAGTCGATGAGTAAANAACTAGCCTAAGGATACTTGCAGAGATAACTAATTTTACGGTAAACATTGTTATCACTTTTTGTGGCGTACACAAAGTTGTGCTGACGACGACGCTACAGAACATTCGGATAACTGGATGAGTAAACGCGTTGAGATGAATGTCGTGTGAACTCGGCCTCATGGGAAATAATTCTAGTTTTTTTTTTATATTGGAATAACACGATTTAAATCTAAATTTAAATTTTTCGGAGAAAAACGCTATTTATAGTTGACTTTGACATTAACGTAAGAATAAGACAATTTAATTTCAATTTTGGCGTTCTTATGGGAAGAACGCTATTTAAATTTTATCTTGGCTTTTAAATAGGAAAATCTTATTCAAGTCAGTGCTTGGCTTGGCGTAGTATTAAAATAACACTATTTCGAGAGCTGCATAAATATACGTGATATAACTACTGTACAATGATGGAAAAGATTGAGGTGAGATTGAGTTAACCTCTTTGAACGAAATAACTTCAAACAATTAGCTTTAACTTCTCCGCAATCCAATACTGAGTATATGAGATTGAGTTCTAGGTGCTGATAGCAAATTGATTATGCTTGAGATAAATGAAAATGCTCAATTATGCTCTGTAGGCTTGAATGAAGCCGAATTACAAAACGTATTTTTTTGCGTCAACAAAGTCATAGGAGTTACAGGGGCCCTCTAAAGGAAAACACACTTTGTATTTAAAATGACTTTTCAAATATTTCACACAACGCAGCTTAAATTTTACTACACACTTTAGAAATTAATTCCATTTTCCTAAAACTTCCATTAGCTTCATTACTCAGCTTTCGTAAAGCCATACGAAACTACAATTTCGTCACAAATACTATAGACGCGTTGAAAGTATGCACGACGTTTCCACTAATTATTACTAACTAATTATTGTATCCAGCCCCACGTAAATTTAAAGCCTTGGAATTTATTAAAGTGTGCACGAAATTGAACTTTTAAGCAATGCTATTCCTATGGGAAACCGACATTTCATTTCTTTTTAAATTATTGCTTACGGTCACAGCACTTTCCATGTTACCGCTTCAATTATCCGTATGTCATGATAATTTGTACATTTCCTTGAGGTAAATGCATACTAGGTCTCAGTATAGTATAGTATGAGTCCATCCTCATAGTATGTATTAGCTTAGGTGAAGTAAAATTATTAATTTAGTTAATGAAAGGTGAATTTCGATTCAATTAAAATAGGTGCCTAGTCTAACGCATAGGCACACATTATACCTGAAGCTTTGGTAGGCCATATATTATACCGGTACGGTATATATAATATACGTATTCTATTCGTCCGCCAATATCGAAAGCAATTGGCAGGACTGGTGGGACGGTGAATAGCTTATATCGCCTTTAGGATTTCCTGACGTCAATGGAAAACCCGGCAGTGCTTTCAATAGAGGAAGAGAGAAAACTAAGTGGCGGCCGGAGATTACTGGACAATAGAAAATAATAAATACAGCAAGAGTTCTTTTGCATGACTTCAGGAAGCATAATAACGGTGTCTTCTAGTAGAAAAATTAAGCAAAAAATTCAGGAACGATAAGTACAACACGTGTTCTATAGAACTATAGAAAGAAAAAAAAAAAAAACAAGAAATAATTACAACGCAAAGTCTTTCGAAAAAGGCAAAAAGGAATAATGACGGCAATTGTATTACCGAGGAAAATTTCAGTAAAAATTTAGAGAGGATATTTAAAGCGCGTGTTTTGTCGTAAAAATAACCTTCGGAAGAAATAATTACAGGAGGATTTTTTTTTTAACGAAATTAAAATGAAACAGTGAAATGAGTAATTACATGAAAATTCATCGAATAAAAAACAAACAAATAAATACAGAGAAAACGCTGAAAGAAGTCAGAGGCAAATGAGTGATAGATTTGATGCTAGTATATATTGCCGGCAAGAACAACGGCGTAGACATTGTGTCAACCAGCTTCTGCTGCTGCTGCTGCACATGGCGATCGATAATTTTATTATAGGAGTCCAAAGTACGTGCCTATAAACCTACAGTGTGTACCATGCTTGATATTCCGGTGTAATGTGTGTGCCTGGAAGTTAAGTTACGTACCTATATTCTATGTGAACAAAGCCTATCATAATCTAACCTAAACCAACGTAATTTAACATAACACATAGTTTCAAATAGGCTAAATACTATACGTGCCATGCCAAGATCACATATGTATTCACAAGAACAACTGGAAGCGAAGTTGGGCAACTCAATAGTCCACCAAAAAATACCATATTTGAACTTGATAGCATAGATACGGTAGCATGAATGACATGCGAGCTGCCAATCCACGCATCATATGTTGTTCCTGCGAATTGATAGTGTGGCTCCGGCATATAGGTAGTACATTTCCAGTCTAGCCCTATTGGGACAGAAAGGGTAGTTAGCTTCTTGTGGCAGCAGCATTGTTTCAGCCAGCATATATGAAGCACTACAAACCTTATAGATTTAAAGTAATATACTAGTGTTAAATATTACACCAGTGTTAACTGAAACAATGGACTACTGTCAAAAAATAAACCACTATTAGAATATTAGACTGGTATTGAAGATTAAAGTAGCGTTAAAATATTACACTTGTATCCAATATCAAATTATAGTTACAATACTACAGTAGTGCTAATGTGAAATTAGTGTTAAAATATTAGTGCAGTACTAAATATTAGACTGGGTTAAATAATAAATTAGTGTTATATAATATTCTACGATTAAATATTGCCGTACTTTTAAATGTTAAGCTAGGAATAAATAGTAAAATAGATCCCTTAGGAAACACACAGATCGCAGCATGACACTCTTTGACATGCGCTGGGCACTCAGCCTTGAACAGACACTGCCTTCCTAGACAAGGAGTGCGGACACACGGACACACACTATGCTGTCTCCTAAACAGCACTGCCGTAGCCCGGAAGGGTCTAAAAAGGTTTGGTTGTTTTTTCATCACGTACATGGACATACCACTTCCTGTGCTGCCAAATATCAATGGGAGTTATGTTGCACTATCTGCCTAGACTCCTGTCCAGACTCGGAGGTATCTATGATCCGGTCATAAAGCCGGGGCTACACTTCACAAGCACACGCTCAACTTATGAGCGAACGTTCAGATCGCACGTCGTACCTCTCAGCCAGTAAAACTCGGTAGCCTGGATACCGATGGATAGTACTGAAGAAGAACGGTGTGCGAACTGATCGTACGCTCGTAAGTTGAGCTTCTCTAGCCCCCCCCCCCTCTTACTCCTCCATTCCCCTAACTCTCGCACCCCCCACCTCTAAAGAATTTTTTTCTAATTATAAAAAGCTGAAAACGTCCTCCAGATTGATTTTGTGTTTGATAATTAATGAATATGCACAAAAAGACCCTTGTGTATTTATCATCGTTTTAGAAATCTGCTGATCGGTCGATTTCCTGTCACACTTGAAGCCTTTGCAAAGACTGTACTTGTAACCGGTTTATCCGTATACTGGATACAGCTCATCTAGTGAATATTTTAATCTAGACATCAAACAGGCCCGTGCAATATACAGCCTCTAGTGTAAAATTCTGACCCGAAGTATTAACAACGATGAGTTGTCAACACACTTTCTTTGCCATCATTTATTGAGGTCGGGACAGAGCAGTAGCACAATATCTCACGCAGTTGTACGGCGCATGCGATATTGCAGTCACGCATGACAGAAGTGGCCATTCGACAGGCAGTTAGCGAGCTGCCTCGGGTCATACTAACGATGGCATTTGTCAGCGATGCGACGTCACATGCAGTGGCAGCAATTTATCTCGCTGCTGTATTGATGAAGCTCCACCACCAGTACAATTTGATACCGAAGTGGTCACAATCCCTCGTAAATAATTAGTTACTATGCAAGGTAAGTGTCTAAATGGTGAAGATCAAAAGGGTAGTTTTTTACTAGGTTAATGTGTAAATAGTGGAGATTAAGAGGGCAATTTTTTACTCCCCCTGGTTGAAAATACTTGGTGTACATAAGTTGTAAATTCGAATACGTAGGTTTATTTGAAAGAAAGCATAGGTCTACTAGATGAAATATACATAAGTTGTAAATTCGAATACGTAGGTTTATTTGAAAGAAAGCATAGGTCTACTAGATGAAATATTTCTAGCATTGTTGCAGTACCAAATTCTATCTACAGCATTTCTTCTAATTCCGAATGTTGTTCAACATTATTTATTGCACCACGTTTTACATAACGAGCTGTAGATCTCACTGGTAGTGCTTGTAAGGCCGTGTTCACACGTCCCTCATCGTAACGCGTTCAGTCAAACTGATGAATGCGGTGCGTTCATTTGATAGAAGCAGCTGCAGCCAATGCGGGAAGCTGAAGGATGAAGCACGTCCATTTTCTGAATGCGTCGTGTTATTCAAGTTCAGTAAACAGAACCTATAAATACTGAATTAATCCTCTATTGAGTTTTCATATCATGAAGATGTCGACAAAAAAACTATTTTACCATCACTTTGACGATCAAAATCCTTGTATTTCCGTTTAAAACAAGAAAACTAGTTGAGATGAAAATGTTGCAGATACTAAGAACATAGACGCCATTTTTGATTCGATAAGGAAGCTGATTGCTGCCTGCCGAATTCACTTCTACCGGTTTATCAGGCTATAAATATTTTGAAAATAAGCTGTTCCTATCAAATTCAAGCAATAAGATGATGGGATACGATTGTGGCTTCAAACCGATGCGAAGTATGAGCGAAAATATAAAGAAACGAGATCATAAGTGAACGCGTGGCGTCATTCATTTGAATGAAGGTCGCTTCTACGTGTGGACAGCGACAGCTAAAGTTGACGGACGGCTAGTGTTCATTTTCGTAATTGATCGCGTTACGATGAGGGATGTGTGAACTGGCCCTAAGACTGCTCTTCGTTCTGAATTGGCTAATTCTTTCTTGGCACGCTTATGCATGCATTTCACATCAGCATCTTAATTTTCCATATTCCTTTAGGCACTGCAGGTAGTTTAAAGAAAACATTAAAAGTCATCTTGAAATGAACAGATATGATTTTATGCATCTCGAGGTGTGAGTTTTAGTCCTTACACTTTTACTGTCTATTGTAAAAAAATCAATGTTGTTTGCCTTGCACTGAAACTCGGAGAGTTTTGCCTGTGCATTAACAATTTCCGATCAGAGGAAGTATTTGTTATCTCCACACGGACACGTCTCTGTGCAGGCGTCTATGATACAGGTCGTGGGTATATCTCGTGTAGTTCAAGGATAAGGGTTGCACTACAAAAATAAAAAATCTACAGTGTAATAAAGACCGATATGTACTTATCTGTTGGTTTATTTATCCGTTTATCTATCCATTATCTGTCACACTTTAACAAAACAGATAGGCGGAATTTAGCCCAGGTTGGCGCTCTGCATGGTCGTCCTCTCAAGTTCCATTGAAAACTGTTCGGTAGAAAATAGGCCGGGTTGTAGAAGATGGCAAACGTATCTTAACCAAGGACAGCTGAAATTCAAACAATGAAGACATCGCAGGCTTAGTCTGATTGGTACGATCGAGTATTAGCTTCGTCATACATCGAATCTGTGGCAAAGTATCGGGCGACTTTATGTCCGAATGCGCTTCTTACATTGCCGAAATTGAAATCGTAGCACTGAAGATATCTGAAGCTTCTAATGGCACTCTCATGCATCTTGATTCGTAGTTTCTTCCCACAGATGATTTCGTTGCGTCAGTTTTACTCCCAACTTTTAATTCAATGGTCGATGAAACAGCTTTCGCTATGCAAAAACCTTTGGACCTGTATAGGCTATCATACAGTATCCACAATACCGAATTGGAGCTATTTCTTTGAGCGTTGCTGATCGGACTTCAATAAGCCATGTATTTTCTCCATTTCAAATAGAAATAAAAAAGTGGCTGTGAAGCCGTAAACGCTCATCTCAGGGTGCTTAGGTTAGCAGTGACAATGACGAGAGTCTGAACAATAAAGAAGGTGATCACAAATTCTTCGCTGTCATTTTATGACTAATCCTAAAAAGCAGAACAATTCTATGAGCGTTTGAACTAACAGTGGGAATACAGTAAAAACACAAAAGAAAAAAATGACAGGACTATGGATAAATTCAGAAAATGGAATACGAATGAAATAGAAACTGAGATATACGGGTCAACAAAAAAGAAAAAAAGCCCAGTGTGGTGAACTAATAGTTGGCAATGAGAAGGGGTAATGCACTTTAGGTGTCAGGTGGGATCAGGTTATAGTTTGAAAATAAACAGAGACTCGAAGATGCGTAGATCAGTTCTACAAGAGGTATCTGCCAATATTTTAAAATACATGTACTATACTTCATGTAGTGTTAATTCTACGAGAGAGGTAAATTAATTCATCAAAGAAGAGGTTAAATCTTATAAGAAAGATGTGAAAGTTTCTGCAAACTCAAGTGTTATGACGGATTTGTTTTTGTGTACTGCATTTACGACCTGTGACCTATGGAAATCCCTAAGAACAAAAGCCTTGTTTGTCAGTTATGACCTCTGACCTGCATCATGCATACGAAGTGTCAAAATATGCTGCAAGTCAAACGTACAGCACCTCTATGAACTACGAGCAGCAGCAGCTTTAAACTGACTCTTGTTTTTCCATTTTTGAGACCGTTTCAGTAATGCTCTATTTCCCCTGACCGATGCTGGAAGCGTAATGGCCACGCAAGGCATACACACACAAACTACCCGATGCAAGGACGCGAGAGCCGGACGTCATTTACCTTACCGTATCTATGCTAGCGATCATAACTATGCATCGAAACGGCACGCAAGCTGCGCATGCTCCCAACCAGTTGGGCATTCAAATGCATATGTGGCCCCGGCATTGTAACGTGCAGACAGATGGGCGGATGGATGAAAAAAAAAAAAAAACAATATAGTCGAAGAATTTTTTTAAGAGCTACGCAATAATTCTATTGAGTGCTCATCTGCAGGAGCGACAAACATGCAAAGAGACGGATGCATAAAAATGCAGGCAACCTTGTTACTATAATATATATGTACTGGAAACTAACAGAACAAAATAAAATGCGATAGCATTTTTTCCTACACATTAGAATTTGATCCTACTCAGGGAAATTACGTTACCTAACAATAGCAGCACAAAACAAACTGATCACACTTGACAAGAAAACAATTTTGTCACAGTTGACAAGTTAGGCTGCCTATAGCATTCCTAGAACGGAAATAAAAACGTTAGCGCAGTTGGAAAATTACGTTACCTGTTGTATTCCAGGCACAAACAGTAAAACAACTTTATCACACTTGACAAATTACGCTTTTGTCAGCATTCCAAGCATGAAAAACAAACGACTTGTAAAGGCAAAAAAGTCATGGAACTTTCCCCTGTGTAAAGGTATTCAGTTATTTAATACATACCACTACTCTGCCATACTTGTCCCACAACCATAGAAAACCTTACCCAGCACAAAAAAAAACAACAACTTTTCCCATTCCTCTAACACATTGGCAAGCACAATAACAATTACTTTGCTGTTGTTCGAAAGGATGATCCAATTTAGGGCCACATTTATAGCCTCTGTTGCATCAACAGGACAAACAGAATTATAGTAACAAAGCTCGCACCGAGATTGTTTCCCTTCTGGGGGCCTCCAAATCACCGATGGAAAATTAATGGTGCGCCAGTCAAACTTTTGCGCCGTTGCTACAGTGAGATTCGGGGGCAGCTGTGGCAATTTTAGCTTTGCGGATTGTAGGTATTGGCGTGATATTGCTTATTGTATATTTGAGCCCGTGGGTAATCTACATAGTTTGTTTTCCCATACATATTATCTCTGGTGGAACGTCTGAAAAGCGGCTACGGAGGTTAAATAAAGTGTTACTCCGATAACAATAGTAATAATTACCCTGAGATAAATAAGATTATTTTTGATGTCAATAGCTTATTGTGGGCCGGAATGCATATGAGACTCGGTCCTCTGCGGGAACGGGTTTGTTGGCCCGCCTGCGACTGGCTATCTACTGTACATACTCTACTAAGGCGATAAAATTGAATCAGCAGTAGAGTCTATATCTATCGTGTAGCAGAATAGAGACTGTTTTTGTCACGCGGTAGTATATATTTGATGTATAGGAAAGTCACTTTTATGAAGTTCAATAAAGGGGTATCGATATATTGCAATTAGCTATGTCATTAAAGCAAGTCAAGTTAGTCGATAGCGTCTATGTCGATCTAGCGATAGCTACTATAACGACATGCAGCGTCTGTTGACATTTTTGCGGTAACTATTTTTGCGATACGATAATGCGGTAATGAAATTGCACTGTAGTCGATAGCATTCCTTCCTTTTATATTCAGTAGCAGTTTTAAAGTAGATCGTTTGTACGTCCAGATATTAATTATTTCGCTAACATTTTTTCTATATTATGTAGCCGTTGTAATAAAGGTTGTATTACCTGTAGATATTACCTGTAGATATATTTGCAGCACTAATTTGAGTATGCAGTGCAGTGATGAGAGAGCATACACTCGAGGTAATGCGACATTAATTTGAAAATTATACATATAGGCCAGGCAGAAGTGTGGTAGGCAGCGCTTGTGTTGATGTTGTTACAGTAATTCACCGAAAAATATGCATACAATGGACAATTATCATGAAGTAGACAATGTACATACAAAAATAACAAAGTTCTCAACGAATTACAGAATTATCAAGACCTAAGTCGTGATACCGAGCGAGTAGAATTTTTAACCGAGGAGGAAATTATCAAGCCCTGCGTTCTGATACTGGGTGGAATTTTCAACCAATGAGGAATTTATCAAAAACTAAGTTGTGATAGAAGAATTTGCAACCAAGGACGATATTATCCAGCCCTATGTTGTGATACTGGGTAGAATTTTCAACCAAGTAAGACACTGCCAAGCCTTAGTTTATTATACAAGATTGATAGTCGAAACAACCCTTAGGTTATGATACTGGGTAGAACTTTGAACGAAGTCCGGAACTGTCAAGCCTAAAGTTGTGGCACTGCGTAGAATTTTCAACCGAGGTCGTTACTGTCAAACGCGAAGTTACGACCTCTGGTGGCAACCTTGCCCTACTTCTCATACCGAGTGAGTTAT
>LQNS02277100.1:5893366-5905648 GCA_001587735.2 Parhyale hawaiensis
TAACAAGCATAAAATAAAAAACAGTGACAAACGAACGAACAAACAACCGGATCATTACCAAAGTTTGGTCATTTACTCTTTGTTATATACCTAAGAACTCATGTTAATTTCATAAAAAATCCATCCATAACTTTTTGAGTTATGGCATTGAGAAAAATGAGGCAGACAAACAGACAAACAAACGGATGGACATATCTTCACCAAAAGTTTATCACCTGTTCCTTCTAACATACCTAACAATCCCTGTAAATTTCGTCTAAATCGGTTTATAACTTTTTGCGGGTGACAGACAGACAAAAAGATAGACAGACAAACACGACGAAAACATAACTTCCTTGGCGGAGGTAATAAAACACCTACAATTATAGAGGCTTAAGAATATTTTAGGAAGCCTAAAGTAGCCTTAATCCCCCTAAAATGGAGCTAACGACGTCTATTCAAAATTTTTTTTTTTCGCATTTAGTTATGCCTCATAAATAGTACCTTGTGTGAAAAATCAGAAGTTTATAAAGAAAATGCAAAAGTCCCTGTGATAAGAAATATATAATATTCTATATAAAATTGAATATTTTCACTCTTCTTATGACTGTCGCCGATACGTAAAAATTACTCTGAGCTTGTCATGTACAGAATCTTACATAAAAATTGCAATGTTTGGATGACTTGTTGCGGTTCCTCTTTTTTCGTAGGCAAAAATTTTCAAAAGAGGGCAAGATATTGGAAACTTTTACTCATGTTCCAATGATTCAATGTACCCACAAGTTGATGAATATTCCGAAGACTTTCGTAAAGGTTCCTTTGATTTGGGGCTTGGAAGCGTTGCATAATTATCATAGTAATGATAATAATTCCAGAAATTGCTAAGTTTAGTTCTGGAATTGTAATCTAAGTTTCCCACACTCTAATCATATAATAAATGCGTATCTACAGTAGGTGTGAGTAAGAGACGTGGGCAGTGGCGGTCCAGGCACAGTAGTAAAGAACAAGCCCGCTTTGTTTTTTTTTTTACTCTTGCGGGCACATCGCACCGACTTCAACTCTGAATTTCAGACATAAAAAACACGGTCCGGTTTAGGAATTGCCCCAAATAACTAACTTTTCTCGGTATAATTGCCGCAAGTAACTAACTTTTCCCTGTGTGACCATCTTTCTTTAACCGATATTATTTGCAAATTACCGAATTTAGAAATTGGACGGAATGGGTTGACAGCTTTCGGCATCTTTGCCTCTGCACAGGGTGTCTGCTCAGCCATGAGATTTAGCAAGGAAAGTGAAGATTCATGAGCGGCCGACTTAGTGATGTGCCCGGTACCGTCAAGTGAATTGTGTTCTCATGTGGAAAAAAAAAAATGGCGCCGTGTAAAGAGGCTGACTGCGTAGAGACTAACTCTGCTGCGTTAATAAAAGATATCATGCAGAATAACGAGGAAAAATGGAGAGCTCTCGTACGAAATAATTATAATTGTTCTTATAAGTATTATGATTATTAAACTAGCCACAATTTAAGCCTTCCTACCCCACAGAATTTGCTGCGATCCACAAAGAAGTAGAAGAACAACAACAACAACTAAGAGGAATATTTAAGTAGACAACTTGAGATTAAAACAAGGAGCTCATGAATGGGAACAGCAAAGTGGAGATGACAAGAGGGAGTTGTATAACAACAATGTTTATCAGAAAGAACGTGAAAAATAAAAAGCACTAATAGAGTGCGTACGAAAATAAAGTTGACTCAAAGCGTATCAGCACAAGCAATGCAGTTTACACACAAAACATCGTAAGTATGTAACTTTTTTAAACAGATAAATTTAACCAAACTTATTAATAAAAAAAATTATAGAGCAGCTACGAACATACAGTTTTCGGAGTGTGGATGAGGCAAGAGAGAGCTAAAGCTAGGGTGCTATACATTAGCCCATCTTGAGCGCTTATTAAATTTATTTTAAAACTGCGTATCTGCAGTGCAGCAAATACTATTTTTGACAGCCCGCTAAAAGTAAATATAAGTATTAACACACTTTTTTTTCCTATTTGATTTGCATGCATCGGGTGCTGGTCCGGCCTATCTGCCAATTTTAAACGTGCATGTGGCCCCTGAGTCAAAATGCTTGCCCACTCCTGAAGTAGAGGAAATTCTTTCAGACCAGTTTTTTTTTGTCTCATCAGTGTAACGTCACTAGCAATGACTTTATTGTGAACCAATAGCAGCGTGTAGATTGATCGTATAGCATGGAGCGTTCCTAATCAGGGCCGCCGCTTGTCATGTACCCATGTGACGTCATAACCACAGCAGAAATGGAGCTCTTCTATTGGTTGGCTTAGGGAATAATTTTCGCCCTAATAATGACACTAAAAGCGGGTAAAAGCGGACGTTCCTCGGCAACAGGTCCAACGGCGGTCAGTCAACTCAGTCCCTAGCTGTGCCACTGCCAAAATGAAGGAGTTTACACCTTAGAAAACTAGAATTTGCGAAGGAAAACGCGCGTGGCACGCTCTTGTAGGCACGAGCAGACAATGATTGAGTTCGCGTAGAACAAAATCTGACGGGGAGAAACCTGGATAATAAATAAATAAATAAATAAATAAATAAATACAGATTTCAGGGGAACTGCCAGTACGTTGAAAAGAACCAGGCATGAAAGTATGAAAGTGAACTACATCATATATTTTTATGTTAACTGATCAGGTACTACTACCTTCATTGCCAATATGCTCTTTTATGCACCGAGAGGCCGAACATAACTTTGGAGACATACAGTATATTTGAAGAGTTTACATTAACCATTAACCAAAGAAATAACCCGCAAGAATAGTCTTTAACCATGCCGAGCAGCAACGACGGTCTTCATTGCACACCGTGTACTTAATTTATGTGAATGACATAGGAAAACTTCTAGTTATTTATAGGACTCCGAGACACTACAATCATCTTTTTTTTTACTGCGCAACATCACACATTTTCCAGTTTAATTCATTAAACAAAATGGATAGTTATGTAGATGTATTGCTGTAATAGCATGAAAGCAGTGATTTAGCACAATTGCGGAAACTTAAGGGATTTTGTATATAATACCTATATAATTGAACGAGGTGCGTTAAGTTCGATAAGTTGCGTCTGGTTAATCCAGGTGTGTTAGGTAAAAAAATTAATGACCATGGTTAGGATGGAGGAAAAACGTTAGGTAACACTGTTTGGTTAAGTTATTGAAATCTTTTTTTGGTTAATTAAGTGAACATGTGGCTACATGGTACTCCTGAAATTCACGGATTTCAAGTAAAAACAAATTTTTACAATTTTGCAGTAACATACACTATTGGTCAAAAGTATAAGAGCACGCTAATTTTCAGAATTTTCTTTAAAATAGTAAATTTAAATGACATATATGAAAGCATAAAAATGCAAACTTATTCAGTTTGGGAGAAAGTATCATTGCATTGCAGTTGTTAATTTCAAAGACAACGAGCAAAACTGTTTTTTATTTTGTGCAAAATACAAGAAGTGAGATCCTTACAGTAATTTTTGGTACCATTTCAGTTCAGCTTTGCACACAGAAGATGGTAACACCGCATTGTATTTATCTATCAGTTGCCTGTCTGACCCGGCATATTTGATATTATTTGTCATTATATACACTGAAAGAAACATTGGAGTCTTTTGATGCATGTGGATGCAGCGTAAGGTATTTTAGGTTAGATATGCTAGGGTTAGGTCAGCCAAGTTAGGTTAGAATAGATTAGATTAGATTAGATTAGATAGGCGGCAGTAGACGAACCAAAAGGCCCATTCCCAAAGAGACACCGGGACTAACACCCCGGCTTCTTCGAGCTATTGCCATTATGTTAGTAGGATATAGAGGATTGGGGAAACGAGAGGNTTTGATAGGTTTATTACACACAAACACATTTTATATTACAAGTATTTGGTAAAGTAGTAATACTCTATAGAATAATGCATCTGCGTAGCCACTGAAAGTTTAACAAACTTATTGAGAACCAATAGCAGCGCGTAGATTGATCGTATAGCATGGAGTGTTTCTAATCGGGGCCGCCGCTTGTCATGTACCCACGTGACGTCATGAACACAGCAGAAATGGAGCTCTTCTATTGGTTTGCTTAAGGAATAATTTTCGCCCTAATAATGACACTAAAAGCGGGTAAAAACGGACGTTCCTCGGCAACAGGTCCAACGGCGGTCAGTCAACTCAGTCCCTAGCTGTGCCACTGCCAAAATGAAGGAGTTTACACCTTAGAAAACTAGAATTTGTGAAGGAAAACTCGCGTGGCACGCTCTTGTAGGCACGAGCAGACAATGATTGAGTTCGCGTAGAACAAAATCTGACGGGGAAAAAGCTGGATAATAAAAATTTAAACAGATTCCAGGGGAACTGCCACAGTACGTAGAAAAGAACTAGGCATGAAAGTATGAAAGTGAACCACATCATATATTTTTATGTTAACTGATCAGGCACTTCCAACTTCCTTGCAAATATTCTCATTTACGCACCGAGAGGCCGAGCATAACTTTGGAGGCATACAGTTTATTTGGAGAATTTACATTAACCATTAACCAAAGAAATGACCCACAAGGATAGTCTTTAACCTTGCCGAGCATCAATGACGGTCTTCATTACAGACCGTGTACTTAATTTATGTGAATGACATACGAAAATTTCTAGTTATTTATAGAACTCCGAGAGACTACAATCATCTTTTATTTTACTGTTCAACATCACACATTTTCCAGTTTAATTTACTTAACATAATGAATAGTTATGTAGATGTGTTGCAGTAATAGCATGAAAGCAGTGATTTGGAACAATTGTTGAAACTTCAGGGATTTTGTATATAATACCTATATATTTGGACGAGGTGCGTTAAGTTCGATAAGTTGCGTCAGGTTAACCTAAGTAAGTAAGGTAAAAAAATTAATGACCAATGTTAGGATGGAAGAAATACCTTCGTTAGGTAACACTCTTTGGTTAAGTTATTCAAAGCTTTCTTATTTTGGTTAATTAAGTGAACATGTGGCTACATGGTACTCCTGAAATTCCCGGATTTCAAGTAAAAACAAGTTTTCACAATTTTACAGTAACATACACTATTGGTCAAAAGTATTAGAGCACGCCAATTTTCTGATTTTTTTTAAATAGTAAATTTGAAAGACAAGTATATATAGAAGCATAAAACTAAAAACTTAATCAGGTTGGGAGTAAATATCATTACATTGTAGTCGTTAATTCCAATGGTAACGTGCAAAACTGTTTATTTTAGTGCAAAATACAAGAAGTGAGATCCTTTCAGTAGTTTTTGGTACTATTTCAGTTCAGCTTTGCACACAGAAGCTGGCAACACCGCATTGTATTTATCTATCAGTTGCCTGTCTGTCTTGGACAGATTTGACATTATTTGTCATTATATACTCTGAAAGAAACATTGGAGTCTTTTGATGCACGTCGATGCAGCGTAAGGTATTTTAAGTTAGATTTGCTAGGTTTAGGTCAGCCACTTTAGGTTAGAATAGTGTCGGACGAGGTACGTTTATGAGCTAGGACAGGTTAGGATGGCGTAGAAGAGGTTCTGTTGACGGCAACGATTGCCGCCGAAACCGCCGACGTAAAGATCACGGGATTCTGTCCGTGCCTACAAAGTGTTGAGATTTTCTTCTGAGAAATCCTTTGAAGAAGAATAAGGTGGTTTTTAGGCCGTAATTTTATGACGGCGCGGACCACTAGTTTACTTACATTTACTGGGTGTCCCATCTCCAGTAAAAGGATAAGACAGACAGAATTTTAACCTTTGACTTAACAAACGATTATAGAAATTGAGAAAATGACCAAGTAGCAGAATTACGAGAAATTGAGAAAATGAGTAATTAGCAGAATCATATAGAAATTGAGCAACTAGAAGAATCACGTAGAAATTGAGCAACAAGTAGAATCACGTAGAAATTGAGCAACTAGCAGAATCACGTAGAAATTGAGCAACTAGAAGAATCACGTAGAAATTGAGCAACAAGTAGAATCACGTAGAAATTGAGCAACTAGTAGAGTCACGTAGAAATTGAGCAACTAGTAGAATCACGTAGAAATTGAGCAACTAATAGAATCACAAAGAAATTGAAAGAATGAGCAACTAGTAGAATTTGTACCCATGATGCCGGCACCACACTGTGCAATCGCACACGCCACTTAATACGAGCATGTACCTGCAGCTCGCAAGTCGTTCATGCTATCGTATCTATGCTACCGACCTTAAGTATTATTAAAGTGTAGAAAGTTGAGCGTAGGATGGCATATGTGGTCCCACCAGTAAATTTAAACTGCTCGATACGCTATTCAGAAGTTAGTGATAGAAGTTTAGAACAGCATAAAGCTCCTATCGATAATGTGCTCATACACTTTGACGTATAATCCACAAAATGGAGACATGCTTGGTCAATTAAACAATAGTTTATACTGCTGACTATACATTTACTGTAATTTCAGTGAATTATACTCAACCGTATTAATTGTTCAGTTCATTATTCGTTTTTTTTTGCACTACACTATCGTACTCTGCCTCTATCTTGCTAGCTTTCATACATATTTATATGTTCTGTCTATGTTTGCATACGCACGCAGCATATAAACTGTTCAAAATAATTTAGGGATCACCGTAACTATCAGGCCTGGAACACGTTAACTGCTGGGTCACGTCACAATGTTAAACCTACTGCGAAATAAAAGCTGCCGCAGGTGTAGTGTTCATTAATCAATCTCTGCTTCAGAAAACAAGATTTCACAGCTGAGCGAACGACCTTCCCCCCTCCCCCCTTCTTAATGCCGTCCCACTGATAGTTTCTCTAAAAAAAAAAATCATGGCAATCATTAATGCCTCACCTATGCTCGAATAACTCCTCAAAATATAGCATGGATCTTAACTTATATGAGCAGTTTACTTGGAGAGAGGAAAGGATGAGCTATAGGTAACTCACCCTTTCAAAACATTGATAATAAGAAAACTATGCAAAATAAATGTTTTAGAATGATGTAAAGCGTTGCAGTTGAGAGTTTCATAATGACGTAGTGCATGGAATATCATTTAGATGTCTACCGTTATTATCCCCGAGTGCGAATTAGAGAGCGAGGATAATGTTTTCGTTGAAGTTGTATGTCCACTCAAAAAGAGGCAGAAGGAGTTGGGCCATCGACGCAGTCGTTTTCAGGCAGTCAGGTGGATTGACAGAGATATGAAAATGGTCAAAATACTGGAGTTAGAGGGCCATAAAAAATGATGGCATTGAATTTGTAACTCCTAACTCAGCACTTTCAGTTCCTCCTCCTAACCCCCTTTACCGTGGGTCTTACACCAGGAGGCGTTCTAGTTGTTTGAATAGTATTGTTCACTGCTTTATTAAACACTTCAGTAGTGAGTTACTCATGAGCTCTCTTTGCATAAATGATACACATACAAGACACGGCTTCAGATTAAAAAAAAAAAAAAATCGTAAAAATTTTTAAACGTGTCGAATTCATCATGCCAGGGAGTATAAAAGGTTACAGGACGTACATACTTGTCATGCATAAACGTGGCTACATGCTTGGCAGGAAGGCACGTGAGATGGCACGACTAGCATGTCAAGCCTGTATTATGTCTTGACGCTTTGACAGTTCTTGAGACACACAGGGTCGGTGTGCGGCTTTCCGTGAACTGCTTCGTTGCAGAGCTTGGCAGGAAGCGCAATGGTCAGTCTTGGCTGACCATCGGGTTCGTCGGCATGGGACGACCATCGTTGATATCGGATGGCCATCGACGGTACTGAAAGACAATCGAAGGTGTTTGACAGCCAGCGTTAGTACTGGAGGGCCGTCGCTGGTAGGGAATTTTTCTGTCAACCATTTGGACCCTTTTTCCTGGCTTTAACTTTGTCCAATTCCCATTTCCCGGGCTCTACCTACTTTTGGTCCGCAGCCCCCAAAAACCCCCTCCCTACACTGTAGGTGTATTGGAGTTACGAGCCGATTGGGGCGCGCGCGATGCCAAATAAAAAGTGTCCATAAAGGTCTAACTAATCCTTACTTTCGTTGGTATTCGACGATTATAGATGGTGTCCGACGGCAAACGCTGGTATAACATGGCCATCGATGGTTTAGAAAGCCATCGGTGATATATTGGAAAGCCATTGCTGGTATGCGATGGTTACCGATGATGTTCTACGGTGAACGTTAGTGCTGGCTGGTGAGAGTATTAGTTCGTACAGATAAGCAGCAAAAATTTCTCAGCGATGACTGAAAGAGGTTCCCAATTTCATAATATGCAATTCTTTTTTTTTTGAGGGGGGGGGGAGTCTAAGCGATTATGGTCGGAGTGACAGAGTGGTTTCGCCCCTGTCTCAAGGTCAGATGTTAGGCTTACACCCAGGGAACTGAAGCTTGATAATCAGATTATCAGAATTGCACCTAGTGGTCATAGAAATGTTCCGTCTCTAACGCCAGAGCTCTGATAATCTGTGATCGACTGCAGTCGTGCATTCTTTTAGGTCCTAGCGAGCAGTATTTCTTGTAGGCCAGCACGAAAAGTGCAGAGGGGCTTATCAGTTGGGATGTGCCCTCAAAATGACTATAGGTACCTTCATTTAAACGAAATTTTACATGTCGGCGTAACTGACATCCAAATAAAATTTTAAACTGAATATCAACGCAGTTTAAAGTGTAATGATTTTTAACTAACTAAAATGTGATGTAATTCTCAGTTTTTGAAACCTTAATGGCCCAGCAACAGTTTATCAAAAATTATCTTCTGAAACGTAGACTCTTTGTTGAAAAATATACAATACATCTTATTAAAATTGAATTTGCAGTTGCAAACTCTCTTTATAATTTTGCGCAAGAGATGCTTATAAATATACTATTCAAATTAGGTTTTACATATGTCCATGTATTTTGCGGAACGCAAGAATTTCGTCCCCTTCGACACACGTAATATTACGAACATCAGCAGATTTTTTATGGATCCTACTTTAAATCTTCCAACGCTTTAGAAAGTCCAATTTTGAGTCGGCATGGTTGAATCCTGTTCTAAATCTCTCCAGATTTTACAAAATCGCATTTCAGCAGACACTGGTACTTCAATCCTGCTCCAAATTTCCGTAGGATTTACAAATTTACACTTGTGGCACGTGAATTAAGTTCTCGGTCTTCGAGGACATTACAAATTCACACTTACAGCAGAGAGTGGCACTTGAATCCTGCAACAACTCTCGACAGACTTGAAAAAATGAACCAATAAAATAAGTAACAATTATTAAATCTTGGTCTAAATCTCCGCCGATTTCGCATTGTCGCATTTCAAGCCAGTCGTCATACCAGATAATTTCACTTTTCCGTAGACATTAAATATTCACATTTCAAGTGGGCAGTGATGGTTAAATTTTTTCATATTTTCGGACATTTTGGATATCCACATCTCCAGTCGGCAATCATACTAGAAATCTGCTCCAATACTCCGTAGAGTTTATACATGAATATCTACAGTCGGTAGTCATACTTAAATTCTGTTTCAATTATCCGTAGATTTGAGATGCTACTCCATCTCTAGCACCGAGTGATACTTGAATCTGATTTCAAATCTCCATAGGCCTTAGTGAAAAGTTATATGTATACCGTATACTTTTATGAAGTCTATGCCGGAAACTATAAAATAAATTTTGCCGTGGTCGATTCACGGTGATACCTAAAATTTCCATTTAACTTGGCCAGATTCTAGCCGAAAATCCGATCAATATAAAAAAACTATAACACTCTCGCCAGAAATTAGAAAATAGTCGTATTTATTTAATCATGATAGTATAACTAAAAAAAAAGACAGTAAGAACTTGCTCAAAAGTGTGACATAAATATCGAAATATTCTTGCTGCAAGTGCAAGCGTGTCACTAAGCGGTAAAAAAAGGGCGAGATCCCTGTCGCATGTGTAATATTAAACGAAAAAAAAGTATGAATCACTTTCGCGATAGCAAAGAAAATGGAAGCATATCTTTTGCGGCACTAAATAAAAAAAAAAAAGAAAAAAAAGTCAGACCGTTGTCGAGAGTGTGACAGAAAACGCAATTCCTGTCGCAAATTTGATAACAAATGAAAAATAAGCAACTGACTCTTGTGATACAGAAGGAAAAATTAAAGCAGCATTCTCGCTACAAGCGAAACAAAAGAATCACATTTGTGATAGCAAATGAAAAAGCGCAAAATGTTAGTTGCAAAAGTGATACAACTTAAAAAAAATTCTTGCCACATGAGTGACGTAACACACACAAGAAAAACAAGATTCACTTTTGTGATAACAAAGGAAGCAAGAGCTCGATGCTAGTCGCAAGTGGCGAAAAGCAAGTAAAAAAAAAAAAAAAATGAAGAGATTCTCGCTAGCACGGCGGAGGGCAACGATGTACAGAGTTGGCAGCCGTAGCTGGGGGGCGCCGCACCTGCACCCGTACGTTACACTGCAGCACAGCTCTTCTCTGTGACAATCAAGGAATTATGGGCAAAGCGTGCGGGCCATAAACTAAGGTGTGTCATCCAAGGCCTTTATGGTGAGCCCTTTTATGTTAGGACGTCCTTCAGATTATGGGTGATATGGCAATGACGCATACGTCTCACCTACATCCACTCCTCCCAATAGGTGTCTACTAATGCTAGCGATAGGTTAGGAACTTACCTGAGGATGATGGAGCCGTGATGTTTTTCGTACATATGGCTGTTTTTTTATACATAAAATAAAAACAGGGCCATTTTATGGTCGGACCCATAGATTGTGGTCAATATGGCAATGATGCACTTACTATTACTTGCTATTACGTGGGATAGCTTAGGAATTTACAGAAGGATGGAGGAGTTATGGTGATATTTTCGAACATGCAGTAGCAGCCATAACATTAGGAACGAAAAAAAAAACCACCAATATAAATCAGTTAGTCACTCAGGAAGTAACAAATGAATCGTAATGAAAGTTTCACCAAATATACGGTAAGTCGTAAAACATAAATTTATAACAAAATTACAAGATTTTACCGAATAGTTTTCCTACAAAAATGAAGATGAAAAGATACGAAGGAATTCAGATCAGATTGGGCCAAAAGTTAAGGAACGATGCTGGAAATGAACGATTGTGTACAAAGTAACAACAAAATCTAATATATAGTAAGAATCTCCTCATTTTCAATGACATCCCTACATCGTCGACCATATGACCTAATTGATGTCCTACAAAAATTTACAGTTATCTTCTCCTATTCTTCTTTCTGTACAGGTAAATCCCGTAAAAAAATTGAAAGGTATCGTCTCCCATCCTTCTTTCAGTAAATCCTGTAAATGATTTGGATTTTGTGATTTTCTTTTACGAGCCCTCACTCCGATAATTTTCCATCCATTTTTTACAGGGTGCAATTTGGGCTCTGAGCAGGCCAGTTCAGCAGGACAACTCTATCTTATAAAAAAAAAAAAATAAATAAATAAAAATAAAAAATAAAATAAAAAATAAATAGATAAATAAAAACAATTATAATAATAAATAATAATAAGTGAATAACATAACCTTCCTAGCCTCCTGGCAAGCTGTTTGTCCTGCATGAATACGAGGGATTCACAAGGGCTGGGGCATAAGCTCGGTACAATATACTCCTGAAGTGGCCGTTTATAAATCTCAGCATTGATTTGCCATGAACACGGATGATAGGGCCAACTCGTACGGAAGAAATCATTTTCTCCAAATAATCACACTGTCCCACCAAACTTACTGCTTTCTTAATACGTTCGGGAGACAGTCCGTCACCAGTTTGGAGGCGTACCTAAATGTTGCCGTCGGAGCTGAACAGGTTGAAGTTGGATTCGTCACTGAAATAAAGTGCATCTCACAGTGAATCAATTCAAACAATATGTTCTTCAGTGAACTTTAGACTCGAAGCTGGAAACCGGGCATGCAATCTTAACATTTTATAACCTGCCAGATATTGTTTTCCTTCAGATATTATTTCTCGTCTATCCATAAAATTTCCCCTAAAATTAATAATAATAATTAGCTTTTATTAAGAACACAATGGGTTTACAAAATATGCTTACAAGCTTACAAGTACAAACAAAGTAGCCAAAATTCAACCTAGTAATTAGGCCCAGTCACACCTGCAGACACTGATGGCATTGAGCAGCTCAATTTCACACAGGAGAGAGAAAGAACTCTTGACTGCATTGGTACAGAGAATTTAACAGATTATCCTTGTACAGTATGATTGAGACACAGCGTTTCATTTTAGCTGG
>LQNS02277100.1:5913051-5932729 GCA_001587735.2 Parhyale hawaiensis
GCTACATCCCCTGCGGAGAAGGCACTCGGGACCCTTGGGTGCGTGATGCCCAAACATATTGTGGCAGGGAAAGGGCCCGCCACAATATGCCCCTGAGGGCTTTTTTCGCGAGGTGATACAACATAAATGAATTGTCATTCACACGTAAAATGCATCTATTACGCTAAATAACTCGCCGACACACAAAGCCCGCAACATACATCACAACACGACAAGGGTCTGAGAGGCAATGAACCTACAGCAGACACTGCTCTCAGAGCGCTCGGACACACGAGTCTAACCTGGAGCTGTGGCCAGTGCAGAGGCAGTTTATTTGCTCTAGCTATCTTTATTATTGCTATGATTACCGCCACTTGGCACTCAGGTATTATTATTATTATTACTGAAGATTCAGTGTTTTACCACCCTAGACTCAGCGAGGCGACTCAAGAATGAAGCTCAACTGAAAAAAATACAACGCTTTTCAAGAGTAGGAATATTTATCGAGGCATTCCTGCCGGAGAACTCCGTTGACTCAGTGCGCTACTACTGGCGAGAAAAAGCCGCAGAAGAATAGAAAAAGACACCCGAGTGGACGGTCCCATTCGAGGCTTCCACACGAGAGAGAGAGGAGTCCCACGGACTAGGTTGGCTATCTCGATCGAGAGCTCACCCCAAGGAACAAAAACTGAAAATAGAGAACCTACCAAATTTCACGAAACTAACAACGTCAGCAGGAATTGCGGCAGGCTGCAACATCCCTTGCGGAAAAGGCACCCAGGACCCTTGGGTGCGTGATTTGGCACTCAGTTCCAGCGCAGAACTTTCTACAAGGGGCACCAGTCTGCTTTCAGTGACGCACTTAAACCGACACAGAAAAAAACAAAGAGCTCTCGTGGAACCGTCCAGCACGCCACAACCTCCACGAAGAGGGTCTGAAACCCAAACAGATACACTGTGTCATGACTTCAGCACCCAAGCTAGCTAATTATGATCAGGGTTGAAGAGTTTGATAAATTAAGTTCGACTCCGGGCTCTGAGTTCAGACAATTTCCGACTCCTGGGTTCAGCCAGTTTGTAGTTTATGGGTTCAGACAATTTCCGACTCCTGGGTTCTGCCAGTTTCTGGTTCCCGGGTTCAACCAGTTTCCGGCCCATGGGTTCAGCCAGTTTTCGGCTCCTACATTCAGCCAGTTTTCGGTTCCTGGTTTCAGCCAGTTTCCGACACATGGGTTCAGCCAGTTTCTGGTTTCTGGATTCAGCCAGTTTCTAACACCAGGGTTGAGCTAGTTTTCGACACCTGGGTTCTGCAAGTTTCCAACTCCTGGGTTCAGCCAGTTTATTATTATGCTATTGGTATTTTCCTCCTATTTTAGACTCAAAGTTGATCAATAGCGACCTAAGATGAGGGATTTACTCAGCTTACAGATGGAACCACAACGTTGTCCACAGGCTAGCAGTAGAAGTTTTACTAGCGCATCAGGGACACAATGTCTAGAATAGTAGTGGAAGCTAGCGGAAGAATAGCGCTTCAGTGGCACACTGCCTATATCGCGCCGAACTATTACTGTGTTTAACCACAGGCTTGTGCGCCACTAGGGCGCGTTTAAAATTGTCAATGATTTTTGTTTCGGCTTCGCTGCCGGTAGGTCTCAGAGTAGTCAGTGCGCTACTGACAGAAAAAGGCGCAAGTTGAGCATCTCCAACCCCCGGGCACGGCTGAACGCTTTCGTTCGGCTACGCCGCACAGGGGAAGGAAACGAAATACAAGAAGGTAGGAGTTTAGCGGGAATAGGTCAGCCACCTCGATTAGCAGCCAGACCTCCCGAAACAGAAGGGGAAGTATCGAGAGCCTACCTAGCTTTATAAAACTAACCTCGTCAGCAGGAAATGCAGCAAGCTGCAACATCTCCTGTAGAAAAAGGACTCGTGACCCTTGGGTGTGTGAGGCCCAAATATATTGTGGCAGGGTTGTGCACAGGGTAAGAGATAAAAAACGAAAAGAGGACAGGAGAAAGAAGCGCCTGTGCGGATAGTCCTCAGCGTGGCCTTCCGCACGGACAAAGGCAAGAGCCCCGGGGAAAATATCGGACACTTTGATCGGCGGCCCACCTCCCGGTACAGAAAAATAAATATAGAGAACCTACCTAACCAAACAAACTAACCTTCTCAGCAGGAGCTGCGGCTAGTTGCAACATCCCTTACGGAGAAGGCACTTGGGACCTTGGGGTCGTGAGGCCCAAATACATTGTGGCAGGGAAAGGGCCCGCCCGTTCAACCAGCTTCTGACACCAGCCAGTTTCTGGTTATTAAGTTCAGCCAGTTTTCGGTTCCTGGGTTCAGCCAGTTCCTTGTCCCTGGGTTCAGCCAGTTTTCGGTTCCTGGGTTCAGCCAGTTTCTGGTTCCTGGGTTCAGCCAGTTTTCGGTTCCTGGGTTCAGCCAGTTTCTCGTTCCTGGGTTCAGCCAGTTTTCGGTTTCTGGGTTCAACCAGTTTCTGGTTGCTGGGTTCAGCCAGTTTCTGGTTGCTGGGTTCAGCCAGTTTCTGGTTGCTGGGTTCAGCCAGTTTCTGGTTGCTGGGTTCAGCCAGTTTTCGGTTCCTGGGTTCAGCCAGTTTTCAGTTCCTGGGTTCAGCCAGTTTTCGGTTTCTGGGTTCAACCAGTTTCTGGTTGCTGGGTTCAGCCAGTTTCTGGTTGCTGGGTTCAGCCAGTTTCTGTTTGCTGGGTTCAGGTAGTTTCTGGTTGATGGGTTCAGCCAGTTTTCGATTCCTGGGTTCAGCCAGTTTTCGGTTCCTGGGTTCAGCCATTTTTCAGTTCCTGGGTTCAGCCAGTTTTCGGTTTTTGGGTTCAGCCAGTTTCTCGTTCCTTGGTTCAGCCAGTTTTCAGTTTCTGGGTTCAGCCAGTTTCCTACTCCAGGCCCTAAAACTGTCAGACTTTGCAACCATGGTTGCTACGACATACAGACAAGAATAACATTGGGTACCATTAGCTACAAGAAATAGCTTACATTTAATCACTAGCTACCTAACAGAAACGGCTACGATTGTATAACAATACTGATAAGTTAGGAGGAGGTTAATAGCAAAACCTACAGGAGTGAAAGATGTCCATTGGTTTTTGGGTTGGATATAGCTAAGAAACTGAGGAGTAGAAGCCTCTAGTTCACTATTGGCTAGTTTCTGGTAACAGCCCAGAGCAAAATGAAGCCTAGGATTAGAATTCTCTCTGGGAATGGGCCTCCTTGCTTTGTCTAGTTTCCAGAGTCTAATCCAGTGTAAGCTAGAATGCCAGACTGCCAGAGAATGCTAGCATAGGCTAGCCACTGCCCACGGCGCTTTTCAGATGACAACGAAACACGAATAATCCTACTTAGTACATATGCAAAATCAGAAATACTCTAAAAATCTACAAACATTATAGACCATTTACAGCAATAACAAATGAACAATCATGAGCACCACGCATTAGCCACAGCATCAACACTGCGCAAAAGCTTTCGTTACAAGTAAACACACGATACAGTATTGCCTGAAAAATACCCACGTAAAATATCAGGGAGCCAATTCACAAAAGAAAATAACTTCCTAGAAATACAAGACAGCAAACACAACGTTGCTAAAGGAACGCATGCACAAAATAAATCAGTAGCTTGTCATAATATTATAAATATCACAGACAGAAAAAAAGAATGTGAAGGTAAATAAATACTTGTTAAGGTCTAAAGGAGTGCGCCGCAGCAGTCGACTTCACAGTGGCGGAACTATGGCGTCAGAAGCGTAAGACTCAAATGACAGCTGCAAGCCCAAACCACTCCAATGCTCGTTAGGTCAGTGCCCTCGCAGCCAATTATAAATGTCTGATTATTGTAGTATTCAGGTTTGAATCTCAGAGTGGCTGATGCTGCAATTCTGAGTACCGGTATCGGAAGACTTCATCTCCCGGGTTGGGAAACGAACCCTGGACCTCCAGACACAAAAGCATAACACTCAAACCCCAGCGAGCACGTGGCTGGCACAAAACGCGTCAACTGCATTGGATGCACAATAAAGACACGAGTCACAGAACAGTAAAACTGCATCTCAAAAACATTAATCTGTTTAAATGATTATTAGAAACTATATATTAAATACACTGTACAGCTACATGCTCGACTTAATGCAAGGATGTCCATCTCACAAGTAGTTCATGCTACCTTATCGATGCGATCATTACTACTTTTCAACTCCAAGCTGGGGCTCCAAGGGACGAATAATGGAAACCAAGATAAAACGGAGGTAAGTTGACTTCAAATGGATACTAGGACGAAGTGTGAGCTGTACATCCTCGCATCAAGTTGTGAGTGGGATTGCATGGTGTGATCCAGGCATTAAATGAAGTACAATGACCGTTCAACAAGCTAACCCTCGGGGCTTTCTTCATCAAAGATCCGCAGATGCCCGGGTCGTTTCTTAGCCTTCTTTGGCTTGGGTACCCGAGCCTCGGAGGAATGCTTGGGTTGAATGAGCGCCACAGACTGGCTGTCACTATCCATGGCCACCACTACACTAGCCTGGGAGATGCCACTAGCTGCTCCGCTACTCGAACTGACCGTACAAGCGCTGCCGCTGGCTACCGAAGAGGTTGGCTGAGGAGCGACCGGTTTCTGCTTGGAGACAGAGGTCTTCTGCCGGGGAACGTTTTTATCCGACTGTAACTGAGACCGTTTGCCGTACGGTTGCTGTTGTTTGCTTAGCAGGTGCTGTTGTTCTTCTGATTTATTCTGACTGATGTGCTGTTGTTGCTGCTGCTTAGTAATTAAGGGCTGGTGCTCTGGCGGTTTGCTGACAGCTGTGTGCTGTTGTTTGGGGTACGGCTGATAAGACTGCTGCTGTTTGGGCAGTGTAGGTGTTAGGGAGGATGGCTTACTTGCAGACACTAGCTGTGGCTCGGAGGTCTTGGGGAATGTAGCTCTGGGATACGTCTGTGGCACGGACGCTGGTTTGTTCGTTAAAGTTTGTTGCAAGTGGCCAGGTTTGGCACTTAGCGTTTGCTGCTGAGTGGATTGTTTATTAGATATTAGCTGCTGTTGCTCGGATTGCCTTCCGAATGCGTGTTGCGGAGGGGCCCTAGGGTTTGTATCGTCATCTGAGGGTTCCAGCTCGGGCGGGTCCGCGTCGATGGCAGAGTCGTGGTCACTCGCTGCCCTCAGGAAATCCTCACTCGAGTGATGCTTCAGGCCAGTCGATCGGGCACTGCAGAATAAGTGAAATTTTTGTAGCTGATATTTCTCATAAAAAGACAGGTAGTTGTTGATATTTAGGATAGCTATTGGCTTCACCAGACTGGTCATCGTAGCATTAGAAGGGAGACAAATTTATTTGTGCAAAGAATAATCTGTTGATATTGAGGGTAGCTATTGGTACCTACCTATTGGCTTCAACACATTGATCATGGTAACACTAGAAGGGAGATAGATTTACTAGAGCGAAGAAACCAACAGAGTAGCTATTTGATGGCTTTGCACTGAATACATGAATTCAGACTTGATGACACGAAGCAACTCTGCCAAGGGGATGCAATCATAATATTTTTTTGTCATATTGTAGAGTTTGAGTCTCTATTAGCTATGTGCTTTAAGAAACATCCAACGAATGAATGCTTCATATGGCAAAGGAAGTGCACAAAAATAAGGATTGATAAGCTCCCCGGAAAAAAAATTAGTCATTTTTACTAATAAAGCATAGGACCTCCACGAGTAAGTATAAAGGCAAGTAGTCACTCACTGTAGACAAGCAGTGCGATTTGTCAACAGACCGTCTATAGACATGGTTTGTACACACACCGTTCTTTGTCGCGTCTAGCGTCCACACTACAATTTGAATTGCTCGTTTAGTCTCTGTCGGAGTGAGTTCTTGCTTAACGGTAATTGCAAATGCAAGAACGAGAAAATGTAAACGTTGGTGGAGTCGTGAAGTGTTTGCAGAAGGACCTAGGTTCGGTATTTTAATATTAAATGAAATAAAACTGGAAGACGCCATGGGGTTTCGAAATATTACCTACCTAACCGCTACTGATTTCGAAGATTAGCTTCTGATGGTTGGAGGACTGATAACGAAATAGGAAACAAAATCTAGAGAAGCTATGCCAGCTTCTGTTCGACTAGCAGTCACACTGCGTTTCCTATAGCAAGTGGAGACTCTTTCACGATATCCAAATAGGCAATATCGCAAATGGTACCAGAGGTTTGGAAACAACTATCTCATCATTAAGACATTGAAAGGTGTGTAAAACACCGAATTTTAATTTGGGATGTCTTCAAACTGTGGATTTTCTTCTCGATATCTGCCACTTCGTGCTTTGCAGCCAGAGATTCCAGTGACAATTTCTTTTTGCGCGCTTTTTATAACCGGAACTCATCACGCATCAAAGACAACTAGAAGCATGATAACCTTCAAAAAGTTTCAATATCTTTTCGTTAGATCACATTTCAAAAAAAAAAAAAAAAANCCTTCAAAAAGTTTCAATATCTTTCCGTTAGATCACATTTAAAAAAAAAGAAAAAAAAAAAAAAAACGTAAAAGCGATCATCTGACCGCAAGGCACCCGCCACGTTTGGTAGCAAGGCGACTGGTAAGTCCGATGTGTATCTGCCATTGTTGCAGATGACGTGCACATGAGCAAACTGTTGCGCAACATGCCTACCGTTGCATGCTGTCTCCCATTCCGATCGGGAGACCATAGACCTGCGACTTTTGGTCTCGCAACAGACTCGTAGACGGCGATTGGTCTATAGACGAGTCTACGTAGACAACTCTAGACACCAAAATCGCGCAACATGTCTGCAAGTGAGCACAGGCCTTAAAAGCAGCAATTCTGGAAGAATTGAGTCTGCAAGATTTCTGATGTACACTTGATCCATTTTGAACCACTCTTGCATCAATCGATTTTTTAAATCAGTCTAACTACGGTATTTAAGATCTTCTCGGTGCCTAACTTGTCGCTCCAGATGAACCCATAAATTTTCGATGAGGTTTATGTCTGGAGACTAAGCCGATAATGGTATGTGCCTTACATATCCCGAATAGTTTTTCAAGACAATGCATGACCGATCCAGCCCGATGTATAATACGGTAGTTATCATCCTGACAGATTGGCAAAATAGCAGCTCGATCCTCATGCAGATACTGTGCAAATGGCACAACTTGATCATTTAAAAAATCAATGTAGCCTTCAGTTTGATGGTTATTTCAACCAAAGGACCCACTTTCGAGTAATTAAAACAGCCCCAAAACATGACAGACGTACCTCCTGCTGGTATCGCCCCTTGCAAACAGGCTTCGTTGAAGGCTTCATGTCGTATTCGGTGAACACGATGGCGGGCATCGTTTACATAGACAGAATCGTAATTAATCTTACCAGATGACACTTCTCCAGTCCAATGTGCGTGTGCTCTAGCCCATTTCAGACGAGCGGTTTGGTGGGCTGCTGTTAACATTGGTCGTTTACGAGCTACACACTCCATACGAAGAGTCCATTCAGAAATAGCAGGAGAAAAGCCGTCATCGACGTTTCGCAACAATTTCATCCTTGATGCTAAGCGATATCGGTTAACAAGTTGCGAAATGCGGCGATGGTCCCTATCAGTTTGCAATTTTTTGGTGACCACAATTACGCCTAGCTATGCCCTTTTTACCAAATTATTTACATTGCTTGAAGGCTCGTAAAGCAGAACGGCATGAAACCCAAGTAAACTCCGCAACTTCCTTTACTTGATGTCCCTTAGATCGATCAAAAGCAATAACTCCTTTTAGCCATTCCGTGCCCTCTTCCCATAGTTCTAGAGCACATCAGGAATACCTGGGCAACTGTAAATGAAGACTGGTGCCTCCAGAGTGCTTTCACATAACCTTACTTCTATGCAGTTCAAAACGCTGCTATTATACGTGCTCGTGGAGGTCTTACACCTAATTAGTAACAAGTGACTCATTTTTTTATCCAGGAACTCATAATGAAGCTTCAAAGTCTGAAGATCGCCCACTTTTTACTGTTAACCATTCACCACTGAAATTATCATTGAGCCTCTTTGGAGATGAAAACTTATGGGCACAATAAGAAGTTGTAAAGTAGACCTATGTACCTCTGATTAGCAAACTAGCACCGTGCAATGAAAACAATCTAATTCTCCAAGCTTTAGCATGTCCGAAACGTCAATCATGGCCTTCTGATCATCCACTTTGGATCGATTATCAGGTAGTTATCACAAACCGATTACGGCTGCGACTGCCGAAAAGTCGCTCCTGCTCTGCAATGGACTTTTTGGATAAGTTTGAACTTCGCACCACCCAGGATTATCCTTATTACACTGTGCCAGTAGATAGGAAGTGCCTTCAATATCACACGGCAAGTGAAAAGGGTTCACGCGGGCCAGCGGTGAGCTCTACACCAGAGGGCTGAGGGGGGAGGGGGGCTAAAGTCCGGGGGTTTCAACTCAATGACTGGTCTTAGTTTATGCGAGTTGCAAGTTAGCCCGTCTAATAACACCCCGTAATAGAGCGAGGCACATAAATTATTTTTCATATGTTTTTATAATACGAGGTCACTCGTTGAGTGAGTCAACTCTAAAAAAATCTGGGATGGGTTGTGAACTTGTGAAACACTTTGGTGATGCAATCATCATGTTAAGCGTTTACGGGGCAAGTGACCATATTTGGTTATTTCCATAAGACTATGCGTAGGTACAAAAGCGTTTTCCAGCTGTCCATTAAACGAACTAAGCCCACCAATACCAAGGTGTGCTCCTTCGCTACAAAGTCTTTTTCCCCGTAGGAAGACAATAAGAAAAAGAGCCCGTGTAGGAAAATAACACAGCATGGGATTAATAGGATTAGGCCTTGAAATATAAAGAGAAGCGTACTGTTTCGTTGCGGAATACTGCTAGTCCTACTAAAGAAACGCCGTTTAATAAGGACACAAATGGGATAAGTAAGGTCGTGGGAGCAGTTTTTTCCTAGTTTGATAATATCATTAATAGGTAGAATAGGTACAAGTAATGCTTATGTGGCACTAACTGGAAACATTCCATGGTACAAAATATCGGGTTTGCTGCAATCCCAATAGAAGGGATATGCAGTAGCTATTTTAGGTAGGTAACTCGTGGAACCCATGCATGGAAATGACAAACAAAAAGAAGAATTAGGAGAAGAAGAACAAGAAGAGCAGCAAAGTAGGCAACAAATAATAGCACTAAGGGCCAGTTACTTAATAACTTGAAGCATCCTCTAGTGATTCGATTCCCCATAAGCTAGGCACCAGAAGCTGGGAGAACCTATAGCCGGTAACCAGGAAAGCTCACGTGGTGTTTACAATGAACTGTTTAACAGAAAAAAGCAAGCACTTTTTCAGGGTTACATGATGTGCTCATCCAATGTTAGCTTACCCTAAGAGAGAGGAGACAAGAGAGTTAAAATAGTAGCTAGTAGAAATTATTCTAGCAAAAAACTTCGTAAGCGCTACAAGTAACTAGGCCTCCCTAGGTCAGATGCCACTCCTATTGGTTAGCTACATAATAAAGGCTTCACCAATGGGGTGGCGAAACTAGGCATCCAGATCTGACTTGTCTGGAATTTCAGGCGACTGAGCTGGCTTTGCCATGTTAAGACAGGGTTTCAGGCGGTAACCCGCAATGGATTACCCTAACAACTTCCGAAAATTCAATCTTGACTCTTAAAAGGGAGTGCGTCTATACCAGTCTCGTTAGTACTGTAGTAGTAGAAATTTTACTAGCGCTTCAGTGGCACACTGCCTACATCGCGCCGAACTATTCCTGTATTTAACCACAGGCTCGTGCGCCGCTAGGGCGCGGAATTTATCTGATTTTGTATTATAAAATAGTTGTAAGGAGAACTTTATTATCATTATTTAATTTTACATACAGTATACGTAGTCTTGTAAGTAGTTGAGTTCGTTCAAACACATGTAGCTAACACGATTCAAAGTGGCACAGCTAAAGTTCCTCTTTGCAAGTCTTGTGGCTTAAATGAACCGGACTTTAGGGAATCAATTGATGAGACTCAAGTACTGTGTGATTAGGAGCAAAGCAACCGAGAGCTTGCGTTCAATTTCTAGCAAAGGTAATGTAATACGTCCTGCTAAACAGACATCTCTCTTCTTGTAGTAGCTATTATTATATCGTGCACATACAGTAGGTTGTCACAGTTGTCAACTTTTCATCCTATTTACTAAATGCTACTTTTCTCCCCACGTTAGGAATTAGCTAATCCTAATAAGACCACAGTCCTTCCTCAAAGATGCTTCAAATACTACTATTTTTAGGAGACAGGAGTTGGTCCTTATAGGATCAAGGAACTAAATCCTTAGGTAGTAGTGCTCCTTAATCATGTAGAATAGAGATAGTGCATTAAATAAACACTATCTGAGCACGTTGTCAGTCCCAGTCATCTAGGGCTAGTACCTATGTAGAGCACAGCAGCTAGTACCTATGTTAGAGCACAGCTGCTAGTACCTATGTAGAGCACAGCAGCTAGTACCTATGTAGAGCACAGCCGCTAGTACCTATTTAGAGCACAGCCGCTAGTACCTATGTAGAGCACAGCCGCTAGTACCTATGTAGAGCACAGCAGCTTTGTAACACTGAGTAAATGGGTCTTCTTCCTTTATAGTGGCCTTGCATTTGATTTTTTAACATATTAGATACACAACAACTTTAGTAGTGTATTATCATGAAGATAGACTTACCTGCTGAGCACTCGCAGCATGAGGGCGTGGGCGTGAGTGAGATGATGACGGGTGAAGGGCTGGGGGTGATAACGGGCCTGAGTGTACAGGTCACACAGCTGGTGGAGTAATGACTGCTCTAGTCCCCGCAACACGGAGCCACCTGTAACGTTATGATTATGCTATAAATTTAGTTTAGCCCATACATAATAATCACGGGATAGCTAAACGTAGTTTATTCTTACAGTAAGATAATTACGGTAACTACTTATATAATTTAACCTTACGCCGACCTGTGATCAAGGTATAAAAGATACATAGTCTACCGGTAGTTGAACCCTACAACGACCTGTAACATCCTTACAAATATAGAAATTATGATATAAACATTGTTTAACCCTAAAACGGCCAAAGGGGTAATTCTAAACATATTAGTTTTCTCACCGCAGATGCTACTTGGCGATTCGCCAGGGTTTTCTATCGAGTATTAACAAGTTAAATTAAGGAAAATACCGTATATCAAAAATGGAAGTTTACATAACCAATAGGTGAAGGAACGACCTGGGGATTTACTCAGCAAATTAGCTAACTACATCAAGCTGCATACCTCACGAACCAAAAGTAGAGCAGTTAAGCAGCTTCACCAGACCTCTCGGTAAAACGTCCAGTCAAGGTAACCGCACACTCCTACTAGGAACCCACACGCGCACTGGTTCGTGCTGCAGATACCTGTATGCCAATTTTTCACAAAAGGGCGCATGGCTACCAACTACTACAGATCGTCAAGAGCTATGGCGCCATCGACGGAAGGCCTTTACGCAACTACCTGCGCCCCTGATCCTCCCCCTTTCTGGCTAGGGTCAGTGCCCCCGCAAGTCTATGGGTTTCAAATGCTGCCTAATCATTCAAGTGACAAGAGCTTGCCTGCTCGGCAGGCAGACGCAAACCAACGACCTTCAGTGTCACTGACATTAGCATTCCCTAGCTCACCGCTACTGCAGTTACAAGCTTCATTTATTCTAAGATAGAACGCCTTTTAGTCATTAGGGGACAAGAGAATGTGTATGCTCGGAGCTAACATGGCGCAAGTAGCGTGAAGCTTGCTGGTACTGTCGATTTCCACTCATATTTTTGAAAGAAATGCCGAATTATCCACAACGTATAGAAGGGAAACGTGATCTTCTACTGTAGAGCAAAATTCCAGGGCAGAAGATTGCGCAATCCATTTTGAGGAATAATAAAACTACTGAGAATTAACAGATGAAATTGGAATTTTGTAGTGAGGTAAAAGAAATCAGAACTATAGTGTAATACTAATAACCAACCAGCAGGTCCAGTAACAGGATTATGAGAAGCCAGCCGCACCAGAAATCCTCTGAGTGTCTCATGCTGCATGCGTGGCACCACACCAGGCAGCTTACACAGCTCGCGCTCTGGACACACGGTGGCACTTCATCAGAGCAGCAAAACCTTTATCACAGAACTCTACTCTAGTTCAAAGCTAATTCATAGGTCAAGAACTGCTGGTTCTCGGGAACAGGTGAGGACCAGTTCAGTTTTATGTATTGAAAAGCCATCTCTTTTATCTTTCAGATAGGTATTCTCGCAGTAAGAAAACTAGTACCTACCATAGGTAGCTACCTATCTGTTAGAGGTCGACATTTTCTGGTTACTGCTCTCATGGGCCAAAAAAAGCCTAGCTGCTAGCTAAATAAAATGAATAGAAATCTTGAAATAGGTACAGCTGAGATACATAGGTAGCTACTATCCAGTTAAATTATCATTATATTCCTGGTTTACTACCGTACCCACTTCATACGACGTGATCCAAGCAGTGAGACTCAGTTTATTATATTGCATCAGGATATAAATGTTTTATCTCGGCATTCCTGCCAAGAACTCTCAGTTGGCCGAGTGTGCTACTACTGGCGGGAAAATATACTTGTGACGAGCCAAGGGCGACAGAACACGCCCTTTTTCTCACCGTAAGAGAACTTGACACCGTTAGGACTTAGCCCAGTAGTTCCTTCTGCTCTTTACCAATCTATCAAGCTTCCACTAGTGGAATTCTTAAGTAAAACACAAAAACCTTCATCAGTATGAGTGATGCTATAATCGTTTCAAAATGTATGAGGAGGATTCGATTACTAAAGCTTTTCCTACCTTCCAGATCGTCCGTCAAGCCGCCGCACGCTGCATCAGCCGGTCAGCGCCACGCCCGGCTGAGCGGCGGTCCGCTGGAGCAAGCACAGCCTTGTGTCACGTGGCGAGGCTGTCAGGCAGCCATCCCGCCAGTCAGCCGACTGGCGGTTACCTCGGGGGTTGCTCTGGCCAAGCTCGCCATACCCACGCAACCATCTGGTCGTGACGGGGAAGTGGGAGGCTTCACGGTGTCAAGTTCCCTTATGTTGAGAAAAGGGCGTGTTCTGTCGCCCTTGGCTCGTCACAAGCATATTTTCTCACCTCCAGGTCACTTGACACCGTTAGGACCTATTAGTTTAAGGCTCGAACGGGTAACCATTGGCTGTGGAAGCGACCAGAGATAAGATCGTAAAGGCCGAAACTAATTATTTCAAGTCCCAGCCTGTTAAATACAACTCAGTCGTCCAACTTAGGGTGCGTGCGTTACGGTGGTACTGATTAAAGACGGAGTGGAAATCCGCATTAACTTCTTACCATTAGGTGACCCCGACAGGTTAACTTGGGGGTCTGGGTCTGACACGAGGTTCCCGAGTCGCGAGGCCCAAGCTAGGTCGATCAGGCCTAAATATAGAGCGTATGCAGGGCCCGGAGGTCGGAGGCTTATCGCCTAGCCGAGCTACCAGGTATGTGAGTAAGTAGTGAGGAATAGCATTGACTGCCCTATCGTACGTTGGCACACCAGATGGTGCGTATGTTCCGGGCTATGTGTACCTAACCGGATGATGGTTCGGAAGGACCAAATTCCGGGGTGGTGGTAGGCCTAATCCTCGGTCAACTTCTGCTAGTTGTGGGCCCGCAATGTGAACGGTGTTTGACGGAAAGGCCGCATGCAGCGTAATATTCGTAAACGGGAGGAACGTTGAGTTTGCACACATCAGAAAGGCCAAGAGGGGTCCTTTTCATCGGGTTGAGCCCGTATGGTGCTGATAATACTACGGAAGGTAATGCTCTCCATGGTTCGGATTTGGGACAGTCGTACCAGATCGGTTCTAGTTCTAAAAGCTAAGTTGGGGTGTTGGCCTAGTTATTGAGTGAGGTACTGAGGCTCGGAGCTGACCAACGGCCTGCGTAGGGCCTGCTGGGCTCACCTGTCTGTAGAGACCCTCGGTACCAGAGTGATGCAGCAAAGGAGTGCTTCGAGTAGGTTGCCGGGCTGGTGGCCAGACTACGTCGGGTCAATGTCAGACATAGGTATGTCTTTGCGATACAAGGAGTTTACGCTGTCCTTATTGCGTCAGCGACGCAGATTCCGCTCTAAACGGTCTGTGACGGGAGGTCATCGCTTAGGGCGAGTCTGAAGAGAGAGTTCATACTTTCCGGATTGTCCCTGTCGGGACCGACAGATCGAATTTCGCCTGAGGTGCTGGGTGACGTTTCAGTCGCAGCCGATATGACAATACTAACACAGGTCTTCCTTAGTCGTACTCTAAACCGATCAGATTGACTCGTGCGGTCGTGCTAGCCACAGTGCCACAGCGGAGGAGTTGCAGAGCAATGATGCAATGGGTAGTGCCAGAGCAGAGTTAAATGTTTTCGCCTTCTGAGGCGGGCGCTCCCATCTGGGATTGATTCTCGCGAAGCGGGATGGCAGGTTCAGGACAACTTAGGGAGCTACCGGGCTTTGCAAATGTCCTGACCTGTTTTAAATTTTCAAAGTGTGAAACTCATTTCAAAGACTTGATGAAATTTATTGCCAATGGAAATGACAATGGAAACAAAAAGGATAAAGATAGCAGCTCTTCTTCGCGCGGGCCACCAAAAGGCGGATATTGTTAGGTTGTAAAATGTCAGTTTATCAACGGTGAAGCGGGTCGAAAACCGCCTTAAGAATAATGAAAGCCTCAAAGATCGACCACGTTAGGCAGACCACAAGTTATTCAAAGGAAGAATGTTCGAAGAGCCTTTGAAAATGATCCGAAACTCAAAATGACTGAATTTGCGAAGAAGATTGCTGTGTCAACCGTGTCGAGAGCTGTAAAGAGCTTAAAGCGCAAGAAAAGACCGCTGCTAACTGCTGACACGGTTAAAAAGCGCCATGAAAAGTCATAGAGATCGAGTCATCATTTTCTCAGATGAGAAGACCTTCACCGTGGATCCTGTCTTCAACAATCAGAACGATCAAGTTGTGAGCTTTGGCCAAGACATCTCTGATGTTCGTTATGTCTCCACAACAAAGCATCCGGCCTCAGTGATGATGCTTGGCGTTGTGGCCTCCAATGGAGAGAAGATGCCTCCATTGTGGTTCAAGGGCGGTTACAGGTTGACAGGGGCTGAATTCAGGGATATCATGGCCACAAAAGTTCTTCCTTGGATGAGAACAATCGTCAAAGATGGAGATTACGTGTTTCAGCAAGATGGTGCACCAGCGCACACGACGAAAACCGTCCAAAACTGGATGAGCCAAAACATGACTTTCTGGTCCAAAGACTTCTGGCCCCCACAGTCGCCTGATCTCAGTCCTCTGGACTACAGCGTGTGGCCGCATATTGAAAGTAAAGCATGCAAAGATCGCCACAATAACATTGAGGAGCTGAAAGCTTCTGTGAACCGCACTTGTGCCCAGATGAGGAAGGAGTACGTCCGTAATGTGTGTAAGGACTTCCGACCAACCACGATTAGGGCGTGTCATTGCTGCCAATGGAGGTCCTTTTAAATAGCAATGTTGTTTAGATGATAATAAACTAATACATTACAAATTTTTGTTTTATTTCATTATAAACAAAGCTTTTACGAACTTCGGATGGCAAATTATTAAAACAGGTCAGGACTTTTGCAAAGCCCGGTATGTCCCGTCGACGTTTGTGTTTGCGCGTTCCCACAAGAGGTGGGACCATTCGGTCAAGAGAATACCCTGGTCAGAGCCTAGGGATATTATTGTGGAGTACGTAAGGTGAGTACGAGGTACCGAGCTGAGTTTCGTACCCAAGATAGTTGGGACGACCCAGGTAAGTACAAACAGTGTGGCGAAAGGAGAGTCCGGCGTAGCAGGGTGTAACTATTCAGCAAACTTAGTGAACCTTTCGGGTGCACATTGTTGAGACCGTGCAAGGTAAAAGGAGCAACGGTCATTGCTGTTAGGGATGGGGAGACGTAAGCCACAGCTCAGAGCAGCTTCTCCCGTGTCGCGGGGAGAAATAAGACCAGGTCATGCGCTTGAGGACAAGATCAAGGCAGTGTAAGACTCTCGTCTGTTCGATGCTCTAACATGATTAGCTGGAGTGCAGCTTTTCGGGTACTGCAATAGTGGTCAGCCTTGAAGGTATGGCCAACGCGAGTTCAGGTCAACTAAGGGACTTGACGGATCCGGAGCATCCAGTTCAGGACATTGTCCGTATGATTCTCGTATGCACCTTACTTACACACGAACGCATCACGCTGGGGCGTGAATATACAGATAGTAAAACAATCGATCCGTAATCATAGGTGAAACAAATTTTGGTAAAAGCGGCGGGCAGGGCTTCGCCGGATGAGACAAGCTCCGGGCCCCGTTGAAGATAATGACTTCCTTCCCTTGAGGCTTGCGTAATCACACTTGGAACTGAGGTGTAGCCATTCGGATACTGAATTATTGGTCTGACTTGTTGGTAGGCGACAGTTCGGGGTGTACGCTGGGCTCGGTGACGTCGTGACAGGTAAAAGTTTAGTGCAAAGCCAAAGGAGATATGAGTATCGTATATTAGGGCTTGTATAAGCTCTCGACACCGAGGCTTGATCAATTGCTTAATAGACGATTGGTCAACGTCCTTGACCAAGGTGGCTACTTCAATCGAGAAGTGGGCCCGGTGTCGCTGGGCGCGATAAGTTTGAGGCCATGTTAGGGCGAGGTAAGATTTCCGTATGTGTGAGGCCGCATAAGCACGCTCGTGTATGAGGTGCACCATTCGGTCAAGGACGATTCAGTCAACGTCGTCTTTGGCAGATGAAGCAAGCTTCTGCAGCCCGGCAATCGACATGAAAGAATGGGCTATTATCGCAAACCTTCCTAGCGAGAACCCCGCTGAGAGAGTTGTAGGTGGTTAGAGTAATGGGTATCACCCCTGGTTTCGTGCAGTCTAGCGTAGGACCTCTCACCGAGCCGAACTCCTAGTAGAGCCATTCTGGAACCAGTCCAGTACATACTCCAGAAACATGATTCGCAGAAGTTCCGGATGAGGGCTCAGGGCACTGCTAGACTTAGGTATGATTTTGTACGTTCGAGGCCGCCGAAGCACGCTCGTAGTGGTGCGAGCATTCGGTCACGCCCAATTTCGTCAACGTTGCTGTTGGCATATGGAGTGAGCCTCCATTGCCAGCTAGTCGGCATGACTGGGCTAATAGCGCATACCCGCCTAGCGGGAACCCCGTTGAAGAGAGGTGCATATAGTTAGGGTAAAGGGTATTACCACCGGTGCCTCGCAGTCTGGCGCGAGACACCTCACAGAACTCCCAGCAGAGCCAGGGTGGAACAAGTGTCCAGGAGAATTTGAACGAAGTGTGTTGTTGTTTTTTATTTTATTTTGTTTTATCATTTTTTATTTTTTTTTTTCATTTTTTTTTCTTCGAAACTTCCCCTGCTGTGTCAAGAGACACTCTCACACAGGTAATGAGCTAGACGCCCAACAATGAAGTTAGGGTAGATCCCATACCCTGCAGGCAGAAGTTCTTTATTTATTTTTATTTTATCTTATTTTATTTTAGCTTGTTTTTTTTTAACTCTGACAGGGTATGAGCAAGACTCCCAAATTTGAAGTTGAGAGTAGATCCCATACCCTGCAGATCGAAGGTTTTTCTTTCTTTTTTGTAATTTATCTTAAAGTTACAAGTTTATACTACACACATATAGGCAAAGGGCATCTTTTTTACAAGCTCCAAGGCTTGCCGGGAGTAGGTGTCTATGAAGTCGGAAGAAGTAGGCACCAGAGAACCTTCCTCGTCGACTTCACAAGTGGGCATGGCGAGCTGGGCCAGGGCAACCCCCGAAGTACCTGCCAGTCGGCTGAATGGCGGGGTGGCCACCTGGCTCATGGCTGTGCTGGCTCGGCGGACCGCCGCTCAGCCGGGCGTGGTGCTGACGGGCTGATGCAGCGTGCGGCGGCTAGACGGACAATCTGGAAGGTAAGAAAATCCTCCTCATACATTTTGAAATGATCTTAACATCAATCGTACTGAAAAAGGTTGTTATGTTTTACTTAAGAATCCCACTTGCGGAAGTTCGTCAGATTGGTGAAGGGCAGAAGGAACTACTGGGCTAAGTCCTAACGGTGTCAAGTGACCTGGAGGTGAGAAAAAGGGGCAGAAAATAGAAGAAGATACTAGAGTGGACGGCCGCTTTCAAGGCTCTTCACCAGAGAGAGAGTAGAGGTGTTGTGTTCCGTGTAGCCTATTAGGTCGGCTTTCTTGATCGACAGCCCACCTCATGTAATAGTAAGGGAAATATAGAGAACCTTCCTAACCTAATCAACTAACCTTCTCAGCAGGCACTGCGGCCAGCTGCAACATCCGCTGAGGTGAAGGCACTCGGGACAGCCATTGGGTTCATGAGGCCCATATAAATTGAGGCAGGGAAAGGGCCCACCACAATATAGCTAGCAATCCTTGAGGGCCTATCCAGCTAAAATAGCACTAGTAAAGCTATAGGAAAAACAATAAAATGGGCCATAGGCTAAGGAGACTCACGAATTAAAAGAAAATACCAAGCAATGAAGCTAGCTACCTTACTAGAGAAACAAAAATAAATAAAAGCCGACAAAACACTGATAGAGAAAAGAAAATGAGCAGCGCAATATTGTAGCTACTTATATAATAAGTAACATGATTGAAATCACATCACTTAATCAGTAGAAGACTAAAAATATTTTCGGCTTCTCGTAACCTATGTAAAGCACTAGCTACCTATTTTACACAGGGTTGCAGTCCGTATGAGTATTATTATTATTATAAAAAATTTCATGCTTGAGCTCCCACGGACAGATAATATAACCCAAATGAAGAATCTTGCAACACCGGGAAGCCCAAAACGCTGCTAAAGGAAATCCAGCAAAAAATCATTAACAGCTGACTTAAATGCCTGCAGGCCAATACGACCAAAAGTCGATGCCGGCAACAAATTCCAAACCTTACCCAACCAGGGCACGAAGCACCCACAGAACTGATTAGTTCGACATCTGACAGCCTCCAAAGTGAAAGAGTGCGCTCTGCACGCAGCACGAGTCGCTCACCCAAAAACCTTGAGGGCAGGGAGAGAAGAATACAACCAATGCCTCTCATTATTGTACACCTTATAAAACATGCATAGTTCTGCTACTCTCCTCTTGTGGGACAGGTTCACTAGTTCAATATCAGCGCACAGCCTGCTCGCTAAACTAACAAGTCAATCCAACAGACGCAAGTGAGTGTCAGCAGCTGAAGCCCAGACCGGTGAGCAATACTCCAACACAGGCAGAAAAAACGCATAAAAACATCTGCGGGCAACCTGACTATCACCAAACACGGAATTTACCTTACGCAGGAGCCCAATCTTAGTGGAAGCACGTGACACCAACCAAAAGTAAGCTTCTCATCAAAGATAACACCAAGAATCTCCAAGGAGCTACACTCTTGAAATAAAGTGTTACCAATCTCCAGTTGGGGATGCTGCGGTACAAGTGTCCGAGACCGACTGATAATCATCGACGTGGTCTTATTGGCATTCAGTTTCATACTCCAGGCCGAGCACCATGCGCTAATGCGTGACAAATCCCTATTCAGAGACTGAGCGACAGCATCACGCAGGCGAGGAGCAGGTATCACCGCCAATACAAGTCCAAGGA
>LQNS02277100.1:5976012-5994275 GCA_001587735.2 Parhyale hawaiensis
GTGTGAAAAAGAAATTTAAAGAAGCTGCTCAACTGCTCTACTAGTTGTAACCTGACCATACTCCGTCTTCATCTGCTTAGCTCATTCAGCAGTTTCCTTTAGCTATGATCGCATTCCTCGAGAATCGATCCTTGTAGACTTGTTATAATATGACCATTCTGCAGTTTTGATATGGCCGAGCGCGCCGTGCTGCCACCTATCTGAGGTTTCAGTGCTAGTTTGGTGCTCGGTCATCTCAAAGGGTGGGCAGCTGAAACCTCAAAGTTGCTACTTTATTGTTATGAATAGTGTTTTGAATATCGTTGCTTCTCATTGTTTAGTGCACCCTTTGGTCATTTTTCTTCGCCTTATTTTTTTGTAATTACTTGCAAGACTATAACACCTCTAATGTGTTACATGTTATATGATTTCTTTCTTACTATTTTTTGTTATTAGAGTTTTTTTTAGGTCCAAGAAGCGGCAAGGCTTATAGCGACCTGTTGTCACCCTTTTGTCTAGTTTTGAGCTGACCATACCTGAATGTTACCCATTTGTGACAAATAAATTTCTATGGAGTTTAAAAAAAACTGTTGAAATAGTGAAATAGCTGTGAAATTGTGGCATAATTATTAAGACCTGAAATAATGAGAATACTGTGAAATCATTAAGGATTATGAAATTATTGTGAATTGTGAAACAGGGGGGACAGTGTAAATTTTTGGGAAGGGAGAAATTATCTTGATATTTTGAAGTTATTATAACCAAAAAAGTCATTGTAAGTGGTTAAACCATAGTGAAGTGTGAAATGCTAGTAAACAGGGAATTTAATGTGCTTTGAAAAATTTGACTCTTGCCGAATCCAGTCTGTAACATTTTTAACGGAAGAAGAGTGTGTGTTGTTAAATTTTTGACTTGAGGGGAAATGTAAAACTATACAATATGTGAGCAATGTGTAATTGTTGATTATGAATTCTGAAAAGTGCATCATGGAAATTATTCAAAGATAAATACGTGCAGTTTAAAATTGTCAGGTGTCGAACTTACGTAGAAAAAATCGTGAGTTGTCAGAAATAAGTTTTTGCGAATATTGTGAATTCTAAGGCAAAAACTAGGTAAAGTGTAAAAAAAAATGAGAATTATCTAGATATTTCGAAAGCAACAGATCAGTTGATTGCTTAGTCACGTGATCAATTGTAGCACTGTATTAGATTAGAGTAGATAGGAGGCAGTAAACGAACCAAGAGGCCCATTCCCAAAGAGACACCGGAACTCACACCCCATCCCTCTATGAGCAAATGCCATTATGTTAATAGGATGTAGAGGACTGGGGAAACGAGAGGAGAAATATGGAAGACGAAAGAGAAAAAAAGAAAGAAAAGGAAAAAGAAGGGGGAGAAGACTCTTCGCCAAAGAGATGGTCATGAATGCACGCAAGCATGATCGATAGCCGCTGATATGCGGAGCTTAAGTATTTAAATGGAGCGGAAGTGAGAAGAAGTCAGCTTAAAATGGCGTGGGAAGCTTTGGCCGTTAAGTGCTTGCGACTCGTGGAGAAGGAGTTCTTACCTGTGGAGGATGTCTCTCCCAATCTATGTCAAGACGATTTTTAAACGAGTTGACCGACTCTGCACCAACAACATCGGAAGGGAAAAATGATGATCACGTCATAAACCTATGTACTGTATTACATGTTTGTCACGCTCTATGAAATGATCGATCGTCACTTTATACATGCATGTATGTATGTATATACTGAATTATCCAAGGATAAACGATAAGTAATAAATTGTACATACCGTATTATCTATTGGTGCATTCAACCTTCGCAACAATTTGAGTTACAGCTAATGTGCAGAATGTATGTGACATATATCGATACACAGTATACGCAAATAATGAACTTATGTAATTCACACTATCAACACTTATTTATATGCAGCTTTAGACCTCACAATGCTTCACTGCCCACTCAATTTCGCAAGTGGGTCTAATGGATGATTGATTAAACTTCGATAAAATAGTTTCCATGTAACACAGCGACCTAACTCAGAGAATAAGCTATTTTCGGTTGTAGAAAAAAAAAATGTGTTTATAAACAAGAAACACAAATTCCTAGCTCGATATCAACTGTAGACGATGGTTATAATTGAACTTTAGGACATAAAAATGACCTAAAATTCAATTATATAAAATTGAAATTTATCATTGGCCACTGCTGATGTAAGCGTGCTTCTATCTAACTGGTGTATTCCTTGCAGTTCCAAGAACAGTTTATTTTTGCTTCAGGTCGCTATGTTCACTGGAAGATTTTAGCGAGGTTCTGACAGTTTACCATCTCAGGCCCACTTGCGAGCACTGGACAGCCATGTATCGCGAGGTCTATGATACAGCGAGTTTTACTCAACCGTTTACAATACTTTAATGGAGCAAATTTTTACCTATTCATAACTAATACTTTATTACATATATCAAATGTTCCACATCCATGTTCAACATTGTCATACACGCGGCAAGTTTTACATATTGGTGTGAAACACTTTAAGTCAATCAGTGAATTTTAGATACCAACATGCAAGATTTTGATACATACAGTGAGTAAATGGATAAAAAATATGCTGATTAAAATATTATTGTCGTGCATGTACAACATAATAAATTTCTAATAGTAATATATATCGATATAGAACGTATTTCATTGACTAAAATGTTTTAACATAAACATATTATAGCGTGATTGTTCGTATTGTTGGCAGTACATTGATATCTACAACTAATAACACTCAATCATATATCATAATTATATCATGACACTGTACCAACAAAAAAATAATATTACTGATTGATATGACACCTGCATGAATAACATTCATCTAAAGACCAGTATATGCAAAGCATTCAATAATATTTTACATAACATTATGAGTACGACTTAGAAATGCATCTCGAGCGTGTTCTTACTCTACCAAGGAGCAAAATTGATGAGTATCTCCTTCCTAAGCTTGTACAACATCCTTTCATTGTGTTCCCTATTAGTGAACTCAGTGCCTAACCCTGCAAAAACCCCTGGGCCAGCAGACCTTTTATCGATAAGGTCAGAATCTAATCACGCAAAGGTCATCTTACAAGAGTACTATGAATATTAATTAGGTCATTATCTCATGGGGAATAAATAGGTAGCCCATGATATAGGAAGCTCATTTATGGGCGGTAGTGAGAATGTTAGCCGTAGATAATGAGTGTCTAATTACAGTGCATATATATTTTTAAAAAATATGGCTCATATGATCTATATAGCCTCGATCATCGTCAGCGATACATACTGAAAGCAGTGGATGGTTCGTATCTTATAAAACCTGAAATTTTCCGAGTAGTTCTAGTATTGTTCTTAATGAAAGTCCAGTTACAGACAAGTTAAAATATCACTATCAAATTATTGCTTATGGCTGTTGTTTTAGTTTTCGTCTATTTACAAAGATGTTCTGGAAACGATAGTTCGTATTTTTTAAAAGAGGATTATTTAGATTGTTTGTGAGAGTCTGAATGTATGCATCCTAAAATACGCTCCCGATTGTTGCAGTAGTTGCACTGCTACAGAAGCAGTTTTTGTACATTACTGTGCATGCCACTTCTTATCTTTTAAAATCACATCATTTCGGTGTAGCTCTATAGCCCTGTACGTAAATGTTGCAAGTTTAATTACATATGTGTGAAAATTGGGCTATCATATATCGCAGTACTTCTAGTTCTTTAGTGTTGTTTGTTCTTTCAGTGCCTGTAAAATGAATCAATTAGGTGTAGTTTACGCATTGTTAGAAGATACTGAATCCCATGGCAGGTAGCAAACTTTGTTATGTTAATATCAGAGTAAAGTTTTTATGACATTATTATTATTCGAATATTAATATACGGTAACCAAGTTTGCTACCTGGGCTACATTCAATTCTAAATTAAGATAAGTAAATTTCAAAGCAGCTCTAGGTTCACTTGTAGGTACGTACTAGCTACATATTTGGCTCTTGTGCTAGAGTATCTTTTATTTTAGACAAAGTAATAAATATACACTATTAATACACAGAGTAATCCTAATATAGTCAATTTATGTGAATATATCAGAGCAAAACGAGACTGCCTAGAATTTGTTTACCACAATATTTATCAAAAATATGAACATAATGTATCAAAATGCTAATTTATCATAAACATCAAACTCATCTTCATTATTCCAGTGAAACATAATATTAGTCTGGCCTCTACCATATTATCGTAAACATTAACTCCAATATTCCACTGTACCACAGTATCGGTCTGTCCGTTACCATCTTATCGTAAACATCAACATAAACTTCAATATTCCACTGCAACACGATATCGGTCTGTCCGTTGCCATATTATCGTAAACATCAACATAAAGTCCAATATTCTGCTGTACCACAGTATCGGCCTGTCCGTTACCATATTATCGTAAACACAAGCATAAACTTCAATATTCCACTATAACACAATATCGGTCTGTCCGTTACCATATTATCGTAAACATCAACATAAAGTCCAATATTCTACTGTAACACAGAGCTCATTTGCATATCCCCAAACCTCTTTTTCAGCGATGGCGCGATGCGGTTTTCGGTTTTTACGACGAAGCTTGCGTTTCTGAAGTGCAGAACCGAGCCAGGAAATGCTGGCATTCCGATCGTTTTGGCAGGCATGACTAACATGCCGGTTATGCCCGTAGCAATAAACCGAGGCTATAAAAAACTAAGTCTCCGGTTGGCAAAAGTCCTTCTCGTCCGAAAGTTAATCTTTCGGAGAAAACTAGAGCGTCGGGTAGAGATGATTCATATAAAGAGGGTGCATATGGAGACGGTAAAGATGGCTGTTGGTTGAGAGTTGCGTGTTTGGCATTTGACGCATGCATGTAGGTATGCTTTTGCCAATAATATTCCAAATAAATGGTGCCTTGCTTAAATTGTTGCAGTAAAAGGTGAGAATGAGTCATATACAGAAGTTATATATATTTTTTATTTCTGCGTGCGATGAATAAAGTAAGTTATAGTGCACTGAGATGTGATGTGAGTAACATTATTTATTCATTCTTCAATTACAGTTAAAAACTCAAGTGCCACCTATCCAATTATGGGAGGAAATAAAATTGCCTGTAAAGAATGTTAGTGGAGACGTAATAGTGTGTTAATATTTAGTAATTTCACCTGTGTTGCCAATGGTATTTGTGAGTTTTTCAGAAGTTTCAGATAAGACATTTAATATATTCAAGTTTCACTAGATTCGTTAATAGTCGTAGCTCAACAATGAGTTGGGTGACTGAGCTGGGTATTCTTCCTGGAAAGTTTGTGTTTTATATGGTTCATACGATAGCCTGGGAATTCATCTGTAGACTAGTGCTTTCCAACTATTAATAATGGGTATTTACTGTTGCATATTATTCGCGTTGTTTGCGAAAAAAATCTATTTGAAAGGTCGGTTCACTAATGAAATCTTTTAGGGTACTTCGACACTCTTATCTTTAAACAGTTTCAGAATTCGTAGCTGCAATATATCGTCGTAAGATATTTGCTGTGAAATAGTAGTAAACAATACAATTAGGATAAGCTTATTTTAATTATGATAGAGCTCGAGAACTGTTGCTAGTTAAATTTTTTGGAAGGCCCCAAAGTTTTTACTAGCACCAGATGTGACGTAAACTGTGTCTTAGTAACTCCTAATGATGTTTTTAACTTATTGCTAATACATTGGGCATTGAGGCTTTATTTTCTAGCTGCAATTTGAGAAGACATATATATACACTTTCAGAGTGGCTAATGAATAATTGTTCAACTCCCAATGCCCAGAAAACTAAATTGATGTTGTTTGCTTCTTGTCCTAGGCCACTTTTACCCAATATTCGTTCGCACGGAGCTATTTTAGAATGGGCGACTACGTTTAAATACTTAGGTTTAGTGATTGAGGAGAAACTTAGTTATTCACTTCATATTGAGCATTCACGCCTACAAATAGGAAAGGCCAGAGGAGCGATATACGCAGCAAGAAATTATCTTAACAGAAGATCGTTAGTTTTAATATATTACGCGCTTGTATATTCTCACCTCGTACATAATATTATATTGTGGGGAGGGGCTTCCTCGCACCTCGTGAGATTATTGAAAGTGGCTATGAATAATGTTCTTAAGGTGATTCTCGACGTAAAACAGGATAATAATAACTTTCCCCGATATAATTCATGTGAATGATAGGTATAAAAGATTAGGATTGATGAAATTCGAAGATATTTATGACTGTTTCTTAACAAAGTTTTTACGAAATGCTTTGTTTGGATATGCAAAAATTTTTCATATGTATTACAGTAATATCATGCCACAACATAATTATGATACCCGAGAATGAAGATCAAATTTACCGTGTACCAGACTAGAGAAACAGAAGCAATTTGTAATTTTTCAAAGGGTAAGGGTGCACTGCGCAACCAGTGACAGAAGCTGTGTTATAAAAAATATAGAGATTATGTATGATCACCAGCAAGAATAATGAGGCACAAGCCGAATCGAATAAAAGTTTAAAACTATTATCTCATTTTGACAAAGTGTCGTTGATTTCAGCTAGTACCGTTCCCATGCCAGGGTCATTCTAGAGTTTCATATGAACAACGTGATCTGAGAGTTAGCAACTCGCATGTCGTTCACGCTACCGTATCTATGGTACAGAGTTTAAATATATGTTTCAGGAATGCGAGTGAGCTGTCCATCCTCGCATTCAGTTGTTCGTGGGAAAACAAATGTAGCTTCGGCATTATTAATAAAATAATAATAATAAAATCATTTATTGTTCTCATAAGGTACTGTGGCCAACAAGATTAAGGCACAGCGCCTGAGGTTTTCATGATTAAAACTAACTTAAGAATAATACTAAACACTAGCATCAGAGAGTTATACTTAATTATGGTCTGCTGAGAGTCACCGCCACAATTAATGCCTACACATTATGAATGAGATGATAAGAGAAACGTAGGCTACACAGAGTTAATGCAGAATAGGTTTCTTGGAAGTTTGAAGTACCATTTGTAAAATACAGTTGGCCAGAGAAAAGAGAATCGAGAGAAGAAGTTTTAGATTTTTATATTGAGAGCATGAATGGTAGCGTGCAGAAAACAGTCGGCTAAGGCTGGGTGTAGCGAACTAGTTAACACCAGTTGGCACGGTTACAGGTATTTCAAAATAGCAGAAAAGTGGGATGTGAAATTTAGAAGATATATAGGCCAGCTAGCCCTTTTCAAGAGTGAAAGACAAAAGGACATGTATTCCAGGAAATAAAAATAAAGTCTAAAGACAATGCAGTTAGATTTACAGTGCACAATATGATATGATAAGAAAAGAGAGAAAATGTACAATTAGACATACTATACAGTGTAACAAAAGAAATCGGAAAAAAGCGACAGGAGTCGCCAGATATTGTTTAACATTTTCATTCGATCTTCGATTACCCAATTTGATTGCAAGCTATACGCCTGAGCAGATGGTGTCTCCAATGGCTCTTGCCACGAGAGAAGGCAAAAGCCTGGCGGTGTAGGTCGGCCACCTCGATCAGCGGCCTTCCTCCCGAAACAGTGGGGGAAGTATTGGGAACCTACGTAACTTTGCAAAACTAGCCTCGTCAGCAGGAGCTGCAGCATCACCTCCGGAGAAAGCAATCGGGACCCTCGGGTTCGTGAGACCCAAATCATACATTAAGCAGTAGAAGTTTTGTTAGTGCGCGTCACAGCGTTCAAAAAAAAAAAAAAGGACGCAAATTAACACTCTGACCGCCATGCAGTACCCACTGTTCTAGGAATACTATTACCGATACCTATTATTGGAATAGTGGTTAAAAAGTTAAGATAGTGGGCACAGGGAGGTTATGTCGTAGCATAATTGAAGGCAAAATTACAATTTCTCAAACATCAACCAATTCGAGAAGCTTTCCCAACTCAGGTGATAAGAGAATATCGCGTTTTACAGCAAATAAATATGGTAAAAATGCATCTATTCACCAAAGGTGGGCACTCCGACCATTTGTGACTAAGCACTTGAGAAGCCGCTGACCATCGACCTTGTTTTCACTTTCTATAGTTTGGTAGCAAATATTTAGAAGCAAGTGAGCACACGTTCTATTTACGGTCATGCTGCTCCTATCTTTATCCTCAAGGAATCGTAGGCCACTTCATAAGTTGAAACCGTACAGTAATGCTGCTCCTATCTCTATCTTAAAGTATTCGTAGGCCGCTTCCTAAGTTGAAACCGTACAGTCATGCTGCTCCTATCTCTATCTTAAAGTATTCGTAGGCCGCTTCATAAGTTGAAATCGTACAGTCATGCTGCTCCTATCTCTATCTTAAAGGAATCGTAGGCCGCCTCATAAGCTGAAACCGTAAACTAATTTCTGCAGTGACCAAAAATTCTGTTCGGGGAGCGCATATATTAGGTTCGAAACTAAGATCTTACCAGGTTTTGAACATTTTGTTACGTCAAAAACGACAAGAATTTAGTTTCCAACCTAAAATGATAAATTATAGTGTTGTGCACCTGGCAGAATAGACACTGTAAAATTAATATGTGCAGTCCTACATCGGCCACGATCGTGGCAAATTTTCCCTTATAGAAATCATACAAAGAAACTCGGAGCAGTAATTACGCTTGTATTTTAGGTTTATTGAAGATACCCTATACGAACTATATGAGTCCAGCGTTAGTAATTTTTTTTACGATTCAAGTTGAAAATTACGACTTTGGAAGCCCAGTTCTATCAAGCAGAGTTTTGGGAAATGAAAGAGATAAAAATTCTATGATTTTTTTCTTCAGGAGGACACGAATTAACTAAATTGTTACATATGTAATTACTACAACTTTGTCTTTATTACGATTTTTTGACGATTTTTATTGTTCTTTTATTCAACAGTGAATTGCACATAGGAGTAATTTTTTGAAGTGTATAATCTAAACAAACAGTTAAAGACATCGGTCGTTATTACATTGTAGATTACCCACTTTTATTTAAAAAAAGGGACTGCTTCCGAAACTTTCGTTTAGAAACCTCAATAATCATAAAACCTGTATTATAAAGCACTTTACCCCATTTTACCGAGCCTCGAATTTCAGCAGTTATTCTCCATGATAAAAAAAAACAAATTTCTAAATCTTTATTTTTGAAATCTGCAACGAGATCCCAGCTTGCAAAATTTATAACCACTTCTTCCTGACCCTATAGAAACTTATAATCCCTCTTTTCTCTATCGATTGAAAGGCAGCAGTTTGCCAAATTTTATGGAGTTCCTAACCCTATTGGCAAATCCTCGTCAGTGTTCACCCAAAAATGAAAGTCTCGACTTTTCCTGCTTGACCCGACGACGAGCTCGCGCGTGGCAGTAAAGCGTTACAGTGAGAGGTATCTGTGATACGTGACCAGTGGTAAACATTCCAAGCTCACTGGCAAATTCCTCATCCTCTACCCGATCCCCCCTGCCTCCTCCCTCACCTTCATCACTTAACCCCTCTCCCACCTCCCACTCTTTTAAAGAAGGGAATTTTGTTCTCTGTAACCTTTCGGATACCGACAGCCTCATGAGATGAGCAGGAGTGTTGACCTTTGCTGCTCTGGAGAACTTACCGTGGAAGCTGCTTAGCTAACAGGTGGGCAATGAGCAATAGTTACCTCATGAGTAATAGTAGTAAAAAATACCTTATGTGTAATAGGATCAGCGAGGAATGATTGCAGTGGTGAGGTGATAGGTAATCTAAATGTAATGAAACGCTTCGTGTATTTATTTATTCGTGTCCGCATCCTAATAAAATAATTGACAAAAAATAGGCCAGGTTGCAGATTTTGTAATTAAGTTACGCTTTCATACAGATCGATGACGATATTGCAGAAGATGGTGAAAGTAGGAACCTTATCCCTTTATCTGAATGCACTTCTTGCTTAAAACACTTCTTCAAATCGAAACGATATATTTGCAGCTTCTGGAGTCTGATTTTACGACTTTTTTTTCTCTCAGGTCACGACGTATAAATTCGGTAGATGATCAACGAAGGGCTCACGAAGCTCACGAAGTGATGATTTTTCAGGGGCAGTAGACAATTATTTCTTCTAGCTTACTGTCTTGCTTTGAAGCAGATTTTGCTTCATAGGCCAAAATTTCAGCAGGTCAGTGAAGCAGATATTTGAGTTTGAGAGACAGTATCCTGGCTACGGTGCGCTTACATTGCATAAAAGCTGACTGAAGTTGTATTCACGTGGTTACGGTGCGCTTACATTGCATAAAAGCTTACTGGAGTTGAATTCAAGTTTATTGCAATGTTTTACTCAAGATTTACTTCTATCTCTCACTATGGAAGACGCCCGTTTAAGAAGAAGGAGACTGGAGGATAGGGAAAGTAAAAGAAGAACGAGACTACAACGGTCTCAAGAACAAGACGTGCTACCGATGGAGAGAGATGAAGTTTCTATGCCCCACAGTGTCAAGAAATACTTGAAGCAGAAAGGTTAGAGGAGGGGCTAAGAGCTGCTGATAAGCGTGAGCGGGAAAATGTGGAAACGGTAAGTCAGAAAAAGAGCACCTAAGGATGAGACAAAGAATCAATGAAGAAAATGAAGAAGCGAGTCGAAGAAAAGAAGATTCCGCACAGGCTACAGGCCTATATTATGCAAATATATCGATTATTGTATGAATTTTTTCATGCACGGGTCCACTATTAGTAACAATAAGGAGTAGCTATCTGATGAGACATAGTATCAGTGAAGAATTATGAGGTGAGGTGATAGGTAATGGTACCAATAAAAATGCATGATTAGTAATCGTTATGATGAGTAGAAGTAACTGTAAAAATACCCTCGGGACGGGCAATTATTACAGTGAGGTGACGAGGTATAGTTACGGTCACCAACCTCTCGGTGGTGAAGTGCAAAGGCTCGGCATCACACCAAGGCCTGTGGGCCCGGGTTCGATTCCTGGGCTTGACGCTACGTAGTTACACTGCGTGGAGCACTCCAGCTCCGAGAGGCCAGCTGAAGCATGGCGAGGGTTCAAAATTGACTCTCATCACGGAATTGCTTATGCCCTTCACCCTACAAATTCTTCAAAATTCTAGAGTTAATGCTAAAGAAGACCTCGTTAGGTGTATCCCCTGTAGCATTGTATACGAGATACTAAATGCTGTTAAAACAAAAGTCATCAGTAGTGATAACAGCAAAAATAATAATAGTAACAGTAATGATTCTTCATGGGTAGTAAAATTGTTAGCAATATCTGAGAAGCAATAATAATAGCTAAAATGACTGATGAGTAATAGTAACAGTGAAATTACCTACTGGGTAGCAATAACAGTAAAAATGGAGATAATTTCATGTGGCTTTAAGCAAAACTAGTAAGTAGTATCAAAAGTATAAGACTAGATGAACACCAGCTTAGATTATTTGATTAGATAGCTGGTAGTAGACAGACCAACAGGCCCATCCCCAGAGAGCCGCCAGAACTAGCGCAACGACACTCTATGAACTATTGCAGTTATATCAAATCATTTATATGCTTGAAAAAGAAGAAAAAGAAAATATCTTAGCCAAGCATAGGAAGTGATCGTGTAAGCACGATTAGTTGCAGCAGACTATCGGGGACTCAGAGACGTTAGTTTAGTCGGGTGCGAAAGATAATGGAGTAGGGTGGTCTCTGAAGCTGCCGCCGTTAAAAATTTGTGATGCCCTGAGAATGAATTCGAAGCTGTGGAGGATGTTGCTCCCAATTGTCACAGTAAAAAAGTAGAGCACTCTGAGAGCGCATACCTACGCCAAGCTAGGCAACGATTAGGAAAAATTCAAATTGGTTCTGAGACCATATCTTCTTTGTATCAACACCAAAATCCAATCATTTGTACCCTTCAACAGTGCTAACAGTTTCAGTAATGTTTGCAAAGATTCGTTCAGAATTTTTTAAGCTATGCTGTTAACAAGCATTCTGACAAACATTAGTCAAACTCATAAACTGAACAATTGATCATCACCAAAATTGAATAACTTATGCCTTTTAACATCACTAACTACTCCTATAAATTCCATAAAGATCCAGCTGTAAGTTTATGAGTTAATGTGCGAACAAGCATAAACATAAAAACAACAATAAACTAACGAACGAACAAACAGATCATCACAAAAATTTGGTCATTTGCTCCTTGTGTTATACCTAATAATTGATGTAAATTTCATAAAAATCCAACCATAACTTTTTGAGTTATGGCATTGAGAAAAATGAGGCTAACAAGCAAAGGGATGAACGGATCTTCACTAAATGGTAATCATCTGTTCCTCCTAACATACTTAACAATCCCTGTAAATTTCGTCGAAACAGGTCTACAACTTCTTGAGTTATTTTGGTGACAGATAGACAAACAGTATACGAAAGAGAAAGATAACAACAAGCAAACCCAACGAAAACATAACATTCTTGGCGGAGGTAATTACATAATAAGTAAGCTGTGGATTAATAGTAATAGTAAGCTGACGAACAATAATAACAACAATGAGCGGGTAAGTAATACTGAAATACTAAAGCTAAACTGACGAGTAATAATAACAGTGAGCTGATGATTAACAGTAAAAATAGGCTGATGAGTAATAGTAGTAACAATGAGCTGAAAAGTAATGTAGCAGTGAGCTGATGAGTAATACAAGCAGTAGAGATATCCTTATACGAGAAGCAGTAACATCAAAGAAATCATAACGAGTAACGGCAAATGCATATTAAGTATAGCGAGGAAAACAACAAACAGGATATTCTTCGTATTCATTGCGAGTTGCAACACACAAGAATCAACATCAACTGCCTACCTACTTTATATTTTCACTCAGACTGCAACAACGGTATGGTATTTTTTGTTATTTCTGCACCAAGTCTAAAACAATCTCTTTCTTCGGTGCGATTGCCAAAAGCGGCTGCATGTAATTCGACACCGTGCAGCAAGAAGTTTTTTTTCCCCTGGAAGCCGATCGAGGTGTCATCTCGAGTCTCCAACGAGTAATTTGATACTGCAAGACTACTGCAACTCTCTCAAGTTTTAGAAACTTGACCTAACGAGCGCATTTTTGGAAGGAGAAGAAAGAAAAAAGGAAAGGAAAAATACCCATAACAAACTGAAGGCTGACTTTAATGCAATGGATTGCGTTACGAATGCGATGGAGACTAAAAGCACTGCCCGGGGAGCCCTTCTGTTGCACAGTGTGCTCTCGAACAGAATTTGTTAACAAGGTAAACATGATTTCTACGGCACCTTTTAATGACGAATTTTATTCGTCCATTTTTCCCCAAATTAAGTCTCCTCCTGACACCAATTTCAGCCACTGGTCGCAATGTAAAAAAAGGCCGGTGGCTTGCGGCCTCTTTTTCCTTCCCGTATTGAGCAGCAAAAGGCCGAAAGTGCCCACCTACTGTATGCGTCTTACCTATATGAGATACGGAACAAGGGGCCTAATAAGGTAAGACATTGCGACGCAGACAACCAATAGAGCATTAGTGTATGAAGCACGTGCGGCGTCATCGATTCGAACACTATGGTTGAGTGAAACACACTAAGCAACTTACTGTTCATCTTTTCTGCTAATTTCATCCATCTTGAGCGTTCAATTTGCCACTGTGAAACAAGCATCATACGTTAATAGTAAATCAGTTAAGCTTGAGAGGGCATCAAACGCATGCCTGAATCCTACTCCTACAATGGGTTTAACGTACATAGATAGAAACATACATCATGAAATATATATATATAATGCAAGTGTCCTGAGTCAATGATCAGAGTAGCTATGATAAAAAACTATTACCGGTATATAAAAATTTAATTCGACTCATTTACTCTGCTCGCTGCGCTTCACGTCCCATGACGATGCGGTTCATCTGCATAAATGAGTTAATTTAATTAACCCTTGCGTTGCGTAGGACTGAAATCCTGTCATCAACGCCAGTAATAATAGGTTCATACGCTGCACACCATATGGCAGCGAAAGGGTTTAAAGAATTAAATTAAAAGATATGGTACTGGCTGCTGAGGATCCTGTTAGAGTGTTCTGAGAATTGTATGACGTGTTTGCTTTGCTAACTCAAAATTACCATTGGCATAAATCTCTTTATACTGCAAGCAGCGAAGGGGGCAGTAAACTGGTACCGTACTGACCTGTTCCTCTACAGAACATGCGCGCAGCCTGACCCCCTCGGAACAGCGTTACGCAACCAACACACCAACTGGATGTAGTGAAATGTTTGTTTTTAACAGTGAAATAAAGCGAACACTTTCGCCAGCGGTCGCAGTGCTTGATCGTCAACCCATTGACCCTATTTTTATCAGGTGGGGTTATTTTACTACGAGGAACATTGGCCTTACCGTGTTCCAACCGATATAATTAAAGGTCTTTCTAGTGAGGTAGTATATTCTTTTATTGATTTGGTTAAAACATGAAGTGAATGGTCTCTATTAGGAATAGCACTATAATGCCTTTTTACTTTGGCAACTGATCATGCATGGGCACATCCATAATGCTATTTCTACGTGGATGCTTTTCGTATGCGAGATAAAGGGTTAACATCTGAAAGAAAAACAGACGGTAGATGCTGTTGTCTATTTTTCAGCTTATTTATTGTGCTTTTTCAGTTACGCTTTAAGCATCTGTATAACTTGCAGTATAACCAGTCGACCGTGTTTTCGATACGGTATTTATTGACGATCAATGGTAAAAGACTGGCATGTACAGCCCATTGTAGTGATAAGAAAGCGAGACTATATACGCAACACTATGAGGATCTATAACCGCGTCCCGTGAGCAATAGTCTGTTCGGGGCTAAGTGTCTGTGGGACACTGCGGGCTATGGTTTTCCAAGAGGACTCAAGGTGTTTTTTTTTTTTTGCGGCACGGGATATAAAGCTACAATATAATAAAGACCGATGTGTATTTATCTGTTTGTTTATCCATTTTCTGCCACGCTTTAACAATACAGATAGGCGGAAATTCGCCCAGGTTGGAGGCATTGGTCGTCCTCTCAAGTTCTTTTGAAAATTTATCGGTAGAAAATTGGCCGGGTTGCAGAAGATGGCAAACATATCTTAATCAGGGACGGTGGAAATTCAAAAATGAAGATATCGCAGGCTCAGTCTAATTCGTACGAGTATAACCTTCTCCATACATCGAATCTACGGCAAAGTATCTGGCGACCTCAAGTCTAAATGCACTTTTTGCGTTGCCAAAGTTGAAATCTCAGCACTGAAGATATCTGAAGCTTCCATTGGCACGCTCATGCATCTTGATTCGTAGTTTCTTCCCAAATATGCTTCTCTTGCATCAGCTATTCTTCCAACTTTGATGCAATTATCGACAAAACATCTTTCAATAACCGAAAAAATATCGGACAAATATGACATACTAGGGTATCTATGATACAAAATCGAATCAATTATTTACAGTTTTACTGAACTGCCTGCAAATGTAATTTAGTTTTCCATCAATGTTCTACGACGTTATATACCACAAGCTGATCGAAATGGATCGTTCAACAAATAGCCTACATGCAGTTATACTACTAATATAAAGTGTTCAATGACAAATTGTTAGTAGTACCAGTATTTTTGGACCAAACTTCTGGGAAACTATTTTCATTTGGAAATCGCAAAAAATATCTATATTTTGTACATAAAAATTCAAATAGAAGTCGACACGAGCTAATTAAAATTTCATGTGCTGAAAATTGAAATTGATTGTAGCCATTCTCTTCGTCCCTCACTTTCTTCTACATGAAATCCGTATAGGAGGAACTTTTCTTCCATTGCCGCAATAAGCCTTCCTCTGCTTTCATGTCGAATTCGAAAGTCATAAATTTTTTAGCAGAAATATGGAGGTCGATTCACGTAAGGGTTAATAAAACGAGTTCTAGTAATCACAGAGACCTCAAACACAGATTAATTTCTCCATCTTACCACAAGGAATGTGTCGCAGAGCAGGGAATCTAAATTAACAGTCAGATATCTTCAGTAGGCGATATAATTATATCGTACCTTCGAACACCAAAAATAATAGAAAATTCATCATAATTTCTTAGATAAAAATTCAATTGTATGGGATATTAAAGTATATTACGTGTGGTATCCATGAGCCAATTTATTCTACGAAATTTTTCTATTACTAGAAATTATGATGAATTTTCAATTATTCTTGGCGTCCGAAGGTATGATATACGTATATCGCCTACTGAAGATATATGATTGTGAATTTAGATTCCCTGCTCTGGAAAATATTCCTCATGGTACGACGAAGAAATTAATCTTTGTTTGAGTTCTCTCTGATTTTTAGAGCTAATTTTATTAACACTTACGTAAATCGGCCTGCAGGCCTAATTGCGAGAGGCCTGATTGCAGTATCCAGTTATTGTATGGTGAGGGCTATGATTATATCTTTGAGAAGAAGCAATGTTCGTGAACAGAAAATACTTTTCAAACAGTGCTGTTTCTAGGGAAAAATCCAAGATTTATTTGGTCTTGTTCAGGCAAAGCTAATCCAATTAGCTCATCTCCCTTCATGTGCGTGAGCTGAGCATGTTTCTCCCTATTTCCATGCTACAATACGATGATATTTTGCTATTGGGGTTATTTGTCTTATTGTATTCCTACGAAAAACAACCTGTAGTATCTGCCTGGTACAAATGAGGTGTAACTACTCTATTACAACCCCCTTTTTCTCAACAGACCTCCCCCCCCCCGCAACTCCCTCAGGCTTGGGGAGGCAGCAGCAGCCTTGCCCCCAGCCATACGAGCGTTGACCTCAAACAACGTAAATAAAAACTACCAGGATGTTGGGGGAGGGGACGGGGGGGTGGAGATTAGGAATTTGGGAGGAGAAAATCATTGGTTGCACGGCAAACTCGTAAACAGCCTATAATAGTCAAGGTTCTGGTGGTGTTCCATATGGACGACCCGACCGAGAGGCTGTATTAGGTTAGAATAGGTTAGGATGCGTTAGGTTAGATTCAGTTAGATTAGGCTTAGTTAGGTTATCAGTCATGGTTAGGTAAGACGATATTAGATTCAGGGCATCATCGTTTGGGCACTCCAAGACGATAATTAAGAAAAAAACCTAGATCTAGATAAATTCCGCATTTTTCAATCGAACACATTTGCCGTAAATGTCCCATGTGGGCCACTGATTTTGCATACACATCAAGTAATGGAGCGCTCTGCAGCCTTCACGTGAAAGTCAACAGATTTCCTTCCAACACATTAAAGAGGACATGCGACCTCTTTTCCCTGCTTGGCGCCTTAGTCCAGAACATTTTACTCACTCCTATTTATTTGCTCAAACCGGGAATGCGTACGTATCTGAAATAAATAAAGCATCACAGTTACGTGAAACAATACCCACATTGGTTTATTTTTCCGGACAAAAATTATGCAGACCTGTTCTCAGCACCTTCAGTTCAACTGTGCGGCACGCAAGGCGTGCTGCTACCGTGGGTATAAGTCAGTAAGTTTCAACTCTTTAAATCCAGAATTCGAAGATTTGCCCAACGGTGGCGATGATTTCTTGTTTGAGGGCGAGACGTCAAATAGAAACATCAACAGGAACACTAACAGGAAGACCAGGAACCCTAACTTAAACATCAGCCTGAATAGTAACAGGAATACTAATAGGTACACCACAGGAACAGTAATAAGAACACTATGAAGAACAGCAACAGGAACACGAACAGAACACCAGCAGGAACAACAACAAATCCCTAACATGAACACCAACAAGAACTGCAAGAAGAACACTAAAAGGAACACCAAAAGGAACAGCAACAAGAAAACTGACAGGAACACTAACAGAACAACAGCAGGGACAATAACAAAAACACTAATAGGAACACCAACAGGAACTGCTGAGAACACTAATAGAACACCAATAGAAACAACAACAACACTAACAGGAACAACAACAAGAACACCAGCAGGAACAGCAAAAACACTAATAGAACACCAGCAAGAACAACAACAAGATCACTAACAGGAACAAAAACAAGAACACTAATAGGAACACCAACAGGAACAGTAACAAGAACACTAACAGAAACACCAACAGCTACAGCAACAAGAACACTAACAGGAATTCCAACAGGAGCAGCAAAATACACTGATTGTCTCAAAGTCAGGACCAGGAAATGCGCATGGAGCCTAAAAAACAGGATTGAAAACTCCAACAACTCATTAATAAAAGCCATCCGTAATGGCCCTGGCTAC
>LQNS02277100.1:5994416-6013466 GCA_001587735.2 Parhyale hawaiensis
CACTGCGACATGCTCTGTGTGTAACCTAGAAATAAGAAACATTCTCCTGTGTACCATATTTCATTCCAATTTTGTAATGTCTATGAGTACTTAATAAAGATTATTATTATTATGATTATTATTAACAGGAACACCAACAGGAACACCAACGAGAACACTAACAGGAACACCAACAAGAATACTAACAGGAACACCAACAGGAACAGCAACAAGAACACTAACAGGAACAGCAGGAATTGTGATGATCTCACTTTCTCTCTCATATAAACCGGACAGCTGGGCTCCTCCCTCGCACTCTCATGACGGTGATGATGATGGTGTTAGCCGTGGTATCACACATATAATATATATATACAATATATATGATTTGCTGCAGAATCGGTAATTTTGAAAGCTTTACATGTTATTTTGCGGGGGGGGGGAGGAGGGAAATTTTGCACGTGGTAATGGTAGTTTTTTGTCGATGGTATTGATGAGTTTGGTTAAGTAATGGTAGTTTGCAGATGTTGGTAATGGTAAGTTTGGCGACGGTAATAAAAATTCTGATAACGCATTTGTAATGTCAGAGTTTGTAGGCACTCGAATTTTACATCCTGGTGCACCAAACACGGCAACTGTTTGCAATTTGCAACATTTACTATAACCTTCAGCAGGCGGCGCAGTTGTTGCTGAGACTTAATGCATTGCTTTAAAAAATAATAAATCAATAAATAAAAAGAATCTAGGTTGCATCGGAAGCCAACACCGCAAACCAGCTACTGGGGGGGCCGGAAAATTTTATTAGCGTACATTCCCCAACTTTACATTACCGAGTAAGACTGAAAAATGTTTATTTGTTGGCATCTGCCAATTCCTAATTGCACCCCCATTGAAATCGTATAAAACTGCATTGATTCCCATCGATTACTGAAACAATTAACATTTTTACTTACGAAATAAAACAAATTTAGACAATAATTCATAATGAGTGCGGTGTGTGTCCAAGACCATGGCCTTGCCGTGCCCGCGAACAGCGTCTGTTCGGACCCGTTGCGTCATGCTTTAATAGGGACTGTGGATTTCCTCGAGGGGACTATATTTTATTGTCACAGTCCTCGGTAGTGCAAGTGGCAGTTGGTAATATAGGGAACAGTGTGGGGGCTTTTACGTGAGTTTGTGTGTCCGCTTCGAAATATCTGGATAATTAGCTGCGAGTGAACAGCGACGTGGGGAAATTGTGTTTCGTCTGGGTCGTGTACGGTGAATGGTAAGAGGATGGACTTCAGCTTTATTTATTTAAGAATTAGGTTATTTCGCTTCTCCTGAGCAAATATTTTCGGAGTTTTGAAATTAAAGTTGCCTATTTTCCAAGCTTACGGTCAGTTGTTGTAAAGTAAAGGCCTTGTGTACATAAATTAAGTTTTGGAGTCTCGTAGCAATGGCACTTTTGTAAAAGTTCATCTCAAATTGTGCAGTAGAATGTTAATCGTGAACTGAATTTGGATTATCTCTGCGAGCGACCGATTTATTATCAAAAATGCGACGTCATTTTTAAATTTTGTGACACCATTTTATGATCGTCTTTTGACATAATTCTATGATGTAATTTTGTTAAGCCAGTTTCTGACCCCATGCATTCTCTGACGTCATTCTTGGACGTTGCTTGTGACATCATTTTATGAACATTATTTCCTACATAATTTTCTAACGCCATTCTGTGACGTAATTTGATGATGTTTAACTTGCAAAATCTAATTTAAACCTTGAGCGGAGGGAAGCAAGTGACTCAAACTTGAAAATAATCCAAAAAACAAGTTTACGGGCACCATCTGCTTTCCCAGCAACAGAAAATTTCCATAAGGGAAAACAGGATCCAGGCCTGGCAGTCCAATGCTCCCGCGCTCTTGCAAATTGGTGATCCGGGATAAGGTAACGGATCAAAATCGTAATCAAAGACGGCTTCAATTTAGTATTTTCTTTTAGGGGGGGGGGAGGGAAATCTGTTAAATCACCAAACTTATCCCGATCATTTTTTCTTGGTACCCCTTGCAAAAATTTTCTGTAAACTCGACTTATTTTTCTTGAGGACGTGAACTTACATCACTATTGGGATTTACTTTTTTATAAAGAATTCATGAAGAATATACATCTCATTTGTGTCGTAATGATATGACGTCAAAAATGAACATTCCGTGAGAGAAATATATTTTGTTTCGCAGTCTTTGGTTGTTCCGTTCCGAAAACTATCTTTTCCGCTTCCTTCGTAGAGATTGTTCTCAATTTGGAGGATATTTGAGCTCTAAGCAAGTAAAGTTTTGATGTGAGGTAGCAGTAGAATTCAGTATCCGTGTTACAGGTCAAAGGCAATGTAGAGGTCTTCGTCGCTTAGAGTTTAATTTTTGGAAGGCAGTGGCCTCTTTATAGTAGAGCAAATGAATATCTTCTACTTGATTGCGATAGAGGGACGATCGAGGAGAACAACCAACCAAGCAACCAACCAGCCGACTTCCTCACCAACCAACTAAAAAATCAACACACAAACCAACCAAACAATCAACGATGCAAACGTCAACTGTGTATTAATAAATAGTAAGGTTTATACGCCAACTAACTACTATCTAAATGCAATAACACTACTTTCTAGTTACAATCTAACTACTATCAAACTGCTATTTAACTACTAACTGCCAGAGCTGTGAGCCGCCCATACCATGCTTTTCGTTCAAGCTCCACCATGATAAAGGCCCGTCCACAATAGGGGACAATATTAATCTATTCAGATAACAAGAGGAAGCTCCATATTTACAATATAGCTGAGAGACCTAAGGGCTATATCATTGCCAGCACGAATGGGCGGCTAAAAATTACATCATATTGAGTCTCATTACATCATATAGAGTAAGTGCAGCAATGCCGTGGTAAAACACTTCAAACTTTCAAAGGTCCCAGCATCAAAGCTAGATTACTGTCATAGTTAAATTACTACCATAATAAATTTACTATCATTGTAAACTCATAGCAATAGCTTAATTACTCTCATAGTTAAATTACTATCACAGTAAACTTACTTTCATAGAAAAAATTATTAATAAAGTGAACTTACTATTATGGTAAAATTCCTGTCATAGTAAAAATACCATCAGAGCTAATTTTTTATCGTAGCTAATTTACTGTCAAAGGAAACTCACAAGCATAATAAAATTACCATAGTAATAAAATTATCTTCATAGCAAAATTACAATCAAAGCAAAATTACCATCGTGTCAAGTTCCCATCATAGTTCATTATATTATTTACTTGTTTGTGTACCAAACGCTCTTCTAGTACCCAGCGTATCAACTAGCGTTGGCTTACTAGATGACAGTGTTATCTAGGGTTGAGTGATAATCATCAGTGAAATTAGAGGTGTTATAACTATATGGGTATTAATGTTATCAACTGTTAATTGATATAATACAAAAAACTGAAAAATTCAACGTCGATTGAGTTCAATAAATGTTATAGCATTACGAACTTAATGCAGAAAAATATGTGGAGAAATAGATAGCATTGCCAGTTCTTTCCTGACTTGTTTTTTATCTGGATTTCTTTGCCCCTCTCTTTTCTTGTTTGTTTCATCCTGTTTTATTTTGTTTTCTGTCCTTGCCAGTCTTTCTTACATTGCATATATATATTTTTATCTACCTTTTTACTTTCCTTCCTTCTTTCTTCCTTCTAGCACTTCTTTATTCACTTCTTTCTTTCTACCTGTTGTTCTTCCCATTTTCTCTAACTTTTTATCTTCATTTTTCTATTGAACCTGTATAGTTATCATCTTCTTTTTCAGTTCAACTCGCAGCAACTAGTGCCAGTCCCTCCCCCAGCGCCCCACCCCCTCTTACTCCCCCGCAGGCCCTCTTTGTTTGCAGTGTCCCGGATGCCCGGAGATCTGCTAGCAAAAACTGGAGAAGGAACGACCTTCCACTCCCTCCTCTCATCTCCCACCCTGCTCCACCTCTTTCACTTTTTATACCCGGCTTCTCTTTCACCCTAGTCTTCATACCTCCATATTTTTTCGCATTTCTTTCTTTTTATCTCTTTCATCTTTCTGCTCTTCTACCTCTTTCACCTAACAGCATTTTCATCTCTTTCCCCTTACTGCCTTTCTAACTCTTTCACTTAGATGCCTTATTAATCATCCTGCCCATTTATATTTTCTACTTGTCCATTATTCAACCTCTTTCACACTTCTACCCATCTTTCTCTTTTACCACTCTACAATTTTGTATCTCTTCCCTCTCGGCTATTCTTCACCTCTTGCTTTTTATTACACGTGCATTGCTTCTCTCTCATCTTAACACATTTTTGTCCACTGGTTTCTGTCTTTAAATGTGGAGAAATACACAGCTATTTTATTTCTCTCCGCAAGGCTTAGTTCTCAGTTACTCTTTCTGGGCATATCTAAGAAGTCATGCTGCCTGTAATTAAAAAAAAATGTGTACGTTTAAATTATACACCCTATGGCAGCTCGAGTCTTTAGTGCTCTTATATGCACTTACGAATTAGTAGTGCTATGTATAATTAAAATAATACATGTGCTTAATTTAGAAACCCTACTGTATCTCGGTTCTCTGCTAATCTACCTTGAATTAAGGATCAGATAATGTTGCCTTTAATTACAAAAAAATATGTAAGCTTGAACTCTACACCCACGACAGCTTGGTTCTCTGCTACTTCATATTGAATCACGAATCACCAATGCTGCCTATAATTAGAAAAATACATGAGCTTAAGTTCAACACCCGCACCAGCTCGGTTCTCTATTTTCTTCTCTCCAAATAATCAGGCAATAAATTTCCGACACAGGCGCTTATTAGGCAACGCGTACCCAGCAGTTGAAGGCAACGCAACTTTCAANAACACAAAAACTGGCATCTCCCGTTAATTTTAAAGGCAGTTTAGAAAAGAAAAGCGTGAAGTCGAGAGCGAGAGTTGATGCCTGAAAGCGTTTTGTCAGAAATGCCTTGAAGGCGTTTGGCCGCCGTCCAACACGAGGGTACGGACGTGCGGTCAGCGATGTTGGGCTTTAGAAGTCTATAATTTGTGGAGTAGCTGTAGGGCTTTTGGCATCGGGTAGCAAGACTTGGCCCATGTAAATGGTTTGGCTGCTGGTGGAATTGTATTTAGATTGCTAAAACTCTTAACATCTGTCACATCAAGTGATAACTTGATCTGAAAAGGTCAAGTTGGGTCCTGGAACTGTAATTTTCTGTGTAGCTGAAGGGTTTTTGGCATCGGTCAATTGGCAGTGAGACTAAGTCCACCTAACTGGTTTGGCTGTTGGTAGAATTTTATTTAGACTACCAAAAAACTTTCAGAATCCATTTCATCAAGAGACAGGTTGATTTAAAAATCTCGATTACTATTCCTTTGATAGCTGGAAGGTTTCTAGTATATGTTGTTGATATTAAGGAATGAGTAAGACAGTCCTTTTGGTTTTCCTGCCAGTAGAATTGTATTTAGCTTAAAGAAACCATTTGAATATGTCATATCAAGGCACAATAATTATTGAAACGAATGAAACACATATACTACATTTCAGACATCTAATTTGCTTTATAGTCTCAGGATTGTTAATATCTTTCGATAGACAAGGAAAGAGATAGACTTACAGTAATGCTATTTGTGCGAAAATATGATACTAAAGCACTCCACTAAGCACTAAGTGGAGAAAGATAACACGTTTGCATGCAGTTTATTAAATCGTCAGGGGATATTCAAAATCAGACAGTAACAGATCTCCAACTAGAGCACTCTATAGAGCATACCTCCGCCAAGCGAAGCAACGGTAGAAACAAATTCAAATTCTCTCTGAAACCATGATTTTCTTTGTATCAACTCCAAAGTCTAATAATTTGTGCCTTTTGATAGTAATGACAGCTTGTGCAATTTTCTAGAATATCCATTCATAACTTGTTTAGTTATGCTGCTAACAAACGTTATGACAAACATGAGTCAATCATTCAAACGAACTAACCGATCTGCACTAAAATTTAATCATTTATGTCTTTTAACATTATTAACAACTCCTATAAATTTTATAAGGATCTATTCATTTTTCTGTTATTGTGCTAACAAGCATAAAATGAGAAACATTGACAAACAAACGTAAGATCAAACGGATCATCACAAAAATTTGGGCATTTACTCCTTGTAATACGCCGAACAACTCAGTGAATTTCATAAAAATCCGCCCATAACTTTCTGAGTTATGGCTTTGAGAAAAATGAGGCAGACAAATAAACAAACAAGTAAACAAACGGATGGATCTTCACCAAAAGTTAATCATCTGTTCCTCCTAACATACCAAACAATCCCTGTAATTTTTGTCAATATCTGTAAATAACTTTTTGAGTTATCTTGGTGACAGACAAACCCGACGAAAACATAACCTCTTCGGCGGAGGTAATAAATATTGAAATTACATAAGTTATTATACTAACAGTGGAACTGTGGCACGTACACTCAGTTCACTAGTTTTTAACTACAACATCAAGATAGATTGTTAACTAAACGAGGAATTTCACATCATTAATTCACAATAATAATGTGGGGTAGTGCACTAGCAATTTTTTGCAAAACTTGAGAGTTGAGGCGAAGAAACAGCAAGAGCAGGTGCACGTTCACTTGGGCAGTAAACTTAACCTTTGTCGGTTAACTTGTCGTAAACTTGAGACAGGTATTCGGCACTTCGACCAGATGATGAAAGTTTCAGGCGTTGTTCCTTAATAGATTATCTATGAGACCTCCAAAAACCTAATCTTGCTTCGTAATATGGAGTTTTCGGTAGGATCAGCGCATATAATCAGGTTGCTTCTAACACCCGGTGCCCGATATAAAGTGACGAAGCCAACGTTCCGGTCTGCAGTCCGGAGAAGTCATATCGAGTGGACTTGTGGTTTAGATTGACTTTGATGACCCAGCCGAACGCGCAGTAGATGTGTCGTTTCGCTACAAAAGGATTTGTTACTTCTGTTCTGAGTTGACATGTTTTGAAAATCCAAAATCATGATGACACAAGCATCTTTTGAATCCCATGAGTATTTGTAGCGTCGGACTTGTGTTTTAAACATAACCTTCTGTCTACTAAAAGATTGCAAACCTGTGAACAAGCCACGTTAGCCGGCTTAGCATGTCACCGGCAAAGTTTTGAATATTTCTTCAAATTTATTATAGAACTCCGAGGGTTCTGAACATTTGTGCTGTTCAAACGGCTATAAAAACGCTCTTAGAAACAGAGTTAAGTGAACACGTTCAAACGCTATCGTGCGAACTAGCCTTCATATATCTATTGAGATCATTAGGTTAACATTTCATGGGGTGGTTGAGAAACGCATTCCAGGGAAAGAGCGTGACAGAAGTAACCAGGTATGCCAGAAGTTAAAAATCAATGTTAAGGTGAAGGTGATTGAACTGAATGGTATGTCTACTTAAAATTTTTTATGTAGAAAAGATTTTTTACATATTTAAAAACTTTTAAACCACAGTCGGGATATTTTAATAGAGCAGTTCGGACGTGATCAAATTCCTGTGTGTGTTTCTGAGATTTCTCTGTATACAGGTAGTGGGCGGGGCTAAGATATGAGCCGAACAAAATCTCAGAAATACCCAGAGAATTGACAAATCTATTGATGTATTTGACCCCGACCGAATTGCCTTGATAAAATGGTCAGACTTTAGTCATGTCGTTTAGATTGTTCGTCTTCGCTTGAACCTTGATTTTTAAACTGTGTCGTATTTTAACACCTAACTTGATAAATCGAATTGGCTGGAACTTGTGAAAATTCCAGAGAAAAGAACTTAGTTTTCCGTTATATCTCACACCCGTATCATGCAACGGAGGTGCAAAATATGTTTTAAGTCAGACAGCGCATCGATTACCTGTCATGTGCTAGCGGCAGCAACTTAAAAAATAAAAATTTTGACTCGTGTTGTTCCCTCCAGAGAGGTATCTAGGGCACCTAATTTTCCTCTATCTAATATGCAACCAATGGAAATTCCACAGAACAGAAGTAGTGTCCCTAAATTATGATGCCCTCGGACCCGTATCATACACACAAAGTATGCAAAATGTTCCAGGTGAGGCAGTGAATCTTCTACCTAGGACCTGTTAGCAGTAGCAGCTTAAATTTGTACATGACTCCTCCTATTGATCCCCGCAGGTCGTATCAAGGATACTCTAATTTTCATCTATCTAATACTGATGAAAGCCTCACGATTGTACTATCTAACGGACTGACCAGCAGAATTACAATATAGAATCACCATATATCGTCACATACCCGTAAAGGCATTAAATAAGGGATTTTTATGAAGTAACTTGCTGCAGACCTCGAGGGTTTTTGGCACTGGTCGAAAGTATTAAAGGTTAAATCTCCGAATGTGTACAGAGTTTGGCATTCGTCCAGTGCCACACCAGCTGTCAGCTGGACCTTATGGTGCAGAAATTAGAGTTTTTCCCACCTGTCAGGATTTCGTCATACACCCTTAGGGATACCTGGCGCCCGGCCATCTTCAGAGGAGGGGGCGGAGTTCATGGGAGTCATTGGGTCACACGTGGGTCTTGGTTAATTGTACCTTTTATTAAATTTTTAATTGTATAATTATACGTTATGTTTTTATTCTGTGATTGATATTTTTATTTTCCAAACTATGACGTTAACATTTGGGTAAGTATTGGTTAATTCTTTTGTTTGACCCTAGTTAGATGGTCTACTTGTCATTTTTCATCGTGTAGTGTATTTTTACATCGTATTTTGATATATTAGAATACTGAAGAATAAACACTCTACACAGTGAAGAAAAAATTTAATTTGGGAGAAAAGGCAGCATGACCTATTGTAATGTAGGTTTTCAACTAGGCAATGCCCGATATATTATAGAGAATAAAGGTAAAATCACTTGGATCGGTCTAACACACCAACAGGGAAACCTACACCCACTGGTTCATGCTGCCGATACATTCAGTATATGCCAATAGGTCCACAAAGAATGCTCTTTCATTCGTCCATTTTAACAATTCCCAGTTGAAGGGTTAATATGTCTAGTGCAGTAATGCCTCCTGTAAATTTTAAGTAGGTAGTTACTGCACTAGACATATTAGCCGTTCAATTTCTAAAATCAATAAACTTGTATTTTTCTTCATGTTTATGATCACGTGTAGCAAAGTTAAGGCGTTCTACTGTAAAAATTAAATTTTTGTGTCTAGTAGCAACGCTTTTGTCTTAAATGTTCCTTTGTTCTTTCCTCTGTTAGACGATGATGAAGATAATTATTATAGAGGTAAACCCAATCGGCAATTTTCAAGCAATTTTCCGATACTGTCAGATGCTTCTCATTATATCCACGTAGATATGAGACACAAAAGTTGCCTTAAAAATTTCTCCCTTTTCGACCACTGCTACAACCCAATGGAAAAAATTCAAGTGCTTAAAAAAGTTGACATCAGCAGATACTCTCTCGTATAGGCACCGTATTTGATATTATAATGTGGATATTAATATAGGCATGAAATATAGAATTGCAATAAACATCGAAGGTGGCAAGTTCGAGAGATGTACGCACGCCCGCAGCGTTTGAAAGGCAGTTAAGGTTCCTCAATAAAAAGCTCCAGCTCCTGACGAACTGTACTGCATTGTCTGATAAGACGTCCTAAACTCTTCAGAAAAACCCGCGGCTTTTTTGTTGTTGGAACGATCGAACGCATGTGGCGCGATGGCTCTAATGGGCTGCCCTATGGGACCAATGGTGTCTTTGGTAGGCTTGCTGTTTGTTGTGTATGTATAATTGAACATTTAAGCTAACTACTGTACTGTAAAGGGATTTCTACTCTGCAAAAGTAACTACTGAACGGTAAATGCAATTCCTAAATGCTGAAGTAATATATGTACTGAATTATAGATGAAGCTGCAGTGTTAATTGCTAAGCGGTAAAAGTAACTTTGCTAAGCTGTAAAAGTAGCTGCTGAGTTGTTACTGTAATTTGAAAAACAATTGCTGAAAGGTAAATTATACTATAGATTGATTACAAGGCAACTGGTGAACGGTTAAGGTCTTTCTAAACTACAAAAATGACTACTGAATTGTAAAACTTATCTGAAAGGTAACTGCTAACAGGCAAAGGCTATTTTATAAGATGAAAAGTTAACTACTGCATTGTGAAAGTATATATGCAAAGGTAACTGCTACACTGTAAAGTCCATTCTAAGCTGAGAAAATAACTGCTGCATTGTAAAAGTAATGGCAAAGGTAACTGCTTCACGCTTAAATTAATTTCAAGCTCCGTAAATAACTGCTAATTGGAAAATGTGACTATTGATTAGAAAAAGTAACGATGATTTACGATTGGCACCACTAAATTTTTATGTTAACTCTAGTAGTGCGAGTGTAAATGCTGTAGTGCACCGTGATCCGCGAAATTGGTTCAGCAGCGGGTGAACTGCCCTCGCAAGTGTAAAACTGTAATTATCGGAAAATAGATATTAATTTGTATATATGAAACCGATAATAATAAAAGTAGTGACAGTAATAGATTTTTCTGTGAAATAATGATTACTATAATAACTAGAGCACTCTGAATGCGCATACCTCTGCCAAGCGAAGCAAAATAACGTTAACAATAAACTCAAACTGGTTCTGAAACTATGATTTTTTTGTTCATCATGACGAAAAAATATGGTCATTTGTGCTTCATAACAGGAATAAAAGCTTCTGTGATTTTATCAACGATCCGTTCATAACTTTTCTAGTAATGTTACTGACAAAGATTCTGAAAAACATTCGTAAAACACACAAACAGATCAGCAGATCATCAAAATTTTATCATTTACTCCTCGTAATATACCTAACAACTCACGAGAATTGCATAAAAATCTGTTCATAACCTTCTTGAGTTATGGTGCTAAAAAAAGCAAACAAGCAAAAATACAAACAGACGATTGCACGGATGTTCACCAAAAGTTGGTCAACTGTTACTCCTAACATGCCTAACACTGCTTGTAATTTTCGCAAAGATCCGTCTGTAACTTTTTGAATTATTTTGGTGACCAACAAAAAATAGACAGACAGATAAACCAAATAGGCAAACAAGCTCAACAAAAATAAAACCTCCCTGGCAAGGTAATAATAGTCCATGATTCTCTCGCATGCTGTGAATAGAGTATGAGGTTTTCTTTATCTCTCACTGTAAAGTCTGAAAAGTTTTAAAACATTGTTATTTTGAGACCACGCTAGACGCAGGATTATGAGAAAAAATAAACATAAAAATTACGGTAAGCACTCGCTGTATCTTTAGCGGGTTAAGCAGCAAAAGATAAAAATGGAAAATATTGGATATAGAAGTATTAAATCTGAAAATAAATATATTGTAGGGTATTGACCCTAACAACTTTTGGGAGAGTAGGAGAGATAGTGAGAGAGGGGGGGGGGGAAGGAGATCGCAGTCAGCGCTTGAGGATTCGGTTTCTGGCGCCACAGCTCTTATTCTCAGTGGTTGACTGCAACCGTGCAGCCCTCTGGTGCAAGCGGGCGTCCATCTGCATCGGCAGCACGAACCAGTGCACGGGACGGGAACTTCCCAGCGAGGTGTGCGATCTCAGGAATGGAATTTGCTAATTTTGAGCGAAACGCTCGTCTCGAGTAACAAATTTCTGAAACTGCTTCTTTTCGAGTTCTACTAAATATATATAAAACAGTATGAAGTATGTGTAAAAATGAAACTAATTAAAAAAGTAAAAGGAATGGTAGAGCGCATCCGTGGGTGACCACAAAAAGCTTGTGTGCGGGTGGAGCCGCGCAGAGGTGAGTGGTTCAGTGGAAGGGGTGATGGGGTGAAGAGGTGAAGGGGCGAAAGGGTGCAGGGGTGCACTACCCCCAGGGTTCACAGGGCACCAGCTCTACAGCGACGGTGTCAGCGGTCAGTGGAGTCAGTGGCAGTGCAACCGCTTCCAGTGTAGCACGTCGTCTGACAGCTGACCTGCTGCACGGGTTACGGCGTTACGGTCTCACTGCTACACTGACTATAGTACTACAGTGATGCGGTTACACTAAGTGCCGAGTAACAGCTACGTCGCTGCCCTCACCGCTGTGTTACACTTCTACGGTTGCACTGAATATTGTGTTACAGCTCTGATGTAACGCCTTACATTGTGATACAGTTCTGTGGTTGGACTTAGTTCTGTGTTACAGAAATAAGAAAATAAAATAATTTATTTCTTATCTAGCTACAGTGACTAACACATTACGTGCGCAGCACCCTGGACAGTACTGTTACAGCGAGGTGCCATGCTACAATATCATTGTAAGATCTAGTACCTACTTTGCTACAATATCGTCGCCATTGGTAGTACTGTGCTACAGTCAGCAGGTGCACATTGTTTTGCGTTACATCTTTCCTGTTTCACCAAGAAAAAAAAAAAAAAAACTCAGAGGTTACACTAAGCGGTGTTACAGTATAGCGGTTACACTTAGCACGGTGCTTTAGCTTTGCAGTTGTTGAACAGTTACAGTAACAGTACTGCGTTTATTACAGTGTATTATAGGGCTTATGGTTCAGCTAACTACATGTAACAACTCTGACCCGATGCGTATGACATTGCTACATATTTACGATCTGAGAGTTACTGTAACACGTAATGGATTTTTGATGATGTTTTACGTGTTGTAATGTTATGAAGTTACTTGGCAACATCATCGTAGCTACCTCAATCCCATTGCGCATACATAGGTTATAATACTCTATATGCAATTCGCAGTTTTGGTGCTACAGTCTAGGAACAATCGGGCTACAGTGCAACTCAGTGAAATGATAATGACTGTAGTCTACTACACTATAATAGCAATAATGTGGAGGTGTTACTATGCTGCAGGGGTAAAGGTATGAATGCTGAAATAAAAACTCTTTACTAGGCAATTGTATTGTATTTTGTCTATTATAGGAGATATACAGTAGCAACATTTTTTGGTAACGGTAAAAATACAAGATGGATATTTTTCTCAAGACTTTAAGCGTATATGCTACATTATTTTTCAAGAGTCTTAGGTTCGATTGTTGTCTAGCAGTGTTCTGCTAACAGTAGTGCCACTTTTCGGTTATATTATCACCTATTTTCACTATATTTCTCGCAGTACTAGTGCCACTATTTGCATGGTAGCAGTTTAGTGAGGCATGTTATTTTTCAATAACGCTGGCGTTTGCTACGTTATTTATAGAAGTATTATTACCACTAGTTGTCGTTAATTTACTACAGTACAGTATTTCCAGTAATGCTTGTATTTACCGCAGTATTTATAGCAGGATTAGCACCACCTCTTGACAGCAGTTTAAAAGGAAGCAGTATTTTCAGCATTACCAGTATATGTCCCAGTATTTTATAGTATTATTACTATACCACCAGTTGAAGTAGTAAAATACAAGGCAGTACTTTTCATCAAGGCAGGCTTCGATAAAGTATCTAGCGATATTTTTACTTAAATTTACCAGCAGTCTGTTATAATACAGTACGTTTTTCAGCACCACAAAATTTGCTATAAAGTATTTTCTAGCTGTACACTACTAACCTTCATTCACCAGTAGTTTATTACATTTAATACAGTATATTTCAGCCACAGTTTCTTTTACTCGAAAGTATTCTCCAGCAGGATATGTTTGTCACGTTGCTTTAACGTTGGTAAAAACTCTAGAATTTTGTTCCTAGTTTTTAGGATGATCTCAGCTATTTCCGCTGCCGCGGTAGTGTCGTGGTATGACCCGCAATTGCCAGCCTTTCTATCTTGTGCAACGGAGGCACTCGGTAATACTGAAGGTATTTTAAAGGGCGGTGGGAAACATCAATTTTGAAAATCCGGGAAATTGAAATATTTGGAGAACGGATGCATGGAGATCATTTTTATGCCACAGGATTCTGCAGCCTAGAAATGTGTAAATTTGAAGCTAAATGGTGTATTAATAAACACATGCATGTGAACGCTTGGCTCTCTTTAGCCAATAAAGGAGATGTAAAAACGCACGTAGCAAAACCAACGAATAACGGAAGTAATTGCAGAGGAAATCAACTAGAGGGATAATACGAGCTGTACAGTAACGCCTCAGATTATACCTAAGGCGTTAGTGCGTTACGCGTATTAGCCCTCCAAATTACTGATTAAGACACCGAAAATGATTTTTATTGCACTAGTGCAACTTTAATCTTTTGTTTGAGTTCTGGTTTCAAGTTGAAGTTAGAATTACTTAGTCACGTATCAATTGAGGTTAGACTTTTTGGGAGATTACAACATTTTTTACTAAATTAAGAAAGAGCAATTGATGTAATAATAGTGAGCGCTGAATTTAGTTCCTGTGCGTTTCAAACACAAGAATGATCTAGAGCACTCTGAGAGCGCATACCTCTGCCAAGCAAGGCAACGGTAGCGAAAAATTCAAATTGACTCTGCATCAACACCGAAATCTAATAGTTTATGCTTTTTAATAGTATTAACAGTTTCTACAATTTTTATAAAGATCCGTTCATTACATTTTGAGTTATGCTGCTGGCAAACATTTTGACAAACATAAGTCAAACACACAATTGGACCAGCCGATCTGTATTAAAATTTAACCTTTTGTGTCTTTAACATTGCCAACAACTCCGATAAATTTCAAAAAATATCCATTCATAAGTGTTTGAGTTATTGTGCTAACAAGCGTAAAATCAAACACAGCGGCAAACAAACAAACGAAAGAACGAACAGATCACCACAAAAATTTGGTCATTTACTCTTCATAATGAACCTAACAACTCATGAAATCCGTGTATAACTTTTTGAGTTGTGATGTTAAAAAAATGATGCAAACAAAGAAACGGATGAACGGATTTTCACCAAAACCTAATCGTCTGTTCCTCCTAAAATAGTTAACAATCTCTGTAAATTTCTTCAAGATCTGTTCGGCGGAGGTAAAAATTACAACGAGAACACCGTGTTTGCTCCATGAGTACAAGTGTACTACATTAACAACACGTTAAAGACTGGTATCCTAGGAGAAACCTTATCATATTTTAGATCGTATAGCGTTAAACAAAATTACTGGGCATTGAAGGCCAACGCTATATTTTATATCACAAGGAGATGTATTTATTTAGCGTACTTCTAAAGAAATGATTTCAATAAATTAATATTATTATTATTATATATAGATCTTTATAATTTATGATTCCAGTTTCTCGGTAGATAGCTTATAGTAGGAAGATTATTACTTATAGAGCGTTGACATCTCCGGGTAATATTCGTTTGTCAAATTATAATTCCTATTTGTTCATAAAATTTATACTGTTATTATACTTGTAGTTCCGTTCAGCCATTCATTCGTTCATTTGCGCAATTTTCACTATAACATACGGAAAAAAACATATCCATGATGCGCACTCGAGAACAACAAGTATCGGTTTTTAGCTTCTACTCAAGTGTTACAGATTTGTTATCGATTAAAATATTCGTATAATCCTACTCTAAATAGCCATTATACGGATGTGGACATGGAATTTCAACATAGGGGACACGATACACTGAGCTGTTTGCAGGCGTCTCAAAAGAGGGGACGCGACACACTGGGCTACTTGCAGGCGTCTCAAAACGGTGGGGACGCGACACTCTGGGCTATACGCAGGCATTTCAATAGAGGGGACGCGAAACACTGGGCTACTTACGAGCGTTTGAATAGAGGGGACGCCTTGCATTCTGCTGCTAGTAAATATTTCGTGTTAAATTTTCACATATTTGTGAAAGTTCCTGGCTATAACATTCAGCCCGCTAAGAACTCCAACTGCTCGAAATACAAGCAGTCCATTAAAGGTTTTGTACATATGTTCGAAGGAGTTTAATAATGACAAAAAGTCGGCTGATCAAGTAATTTCCTGTAATATTGTGCTTGAAATAAAATACAGCGAATCGTTAGATATCTGGCATTAACACTCTATTGAAATAATTCCCAGATCCTATTCAGAAATAGTGAAAAATGGGGGCCGCAGCTATTGCATGAGCCTTCCGTTTTTAATGTCAGATCTCTGACTATCTGTGATCGAGTACAGCCATGTACGCCTCTGGGGCCCAACGACCATCTATCCGCAGTACGAACACAGTGTACGTAGATTTCCCAGTTGGAGTATGCCATCAGGTTGACTACATTCACTTTACGGGTGAAGTGAACCCCGCAAATGTAAATGAGTCCATCTCTAAGTGCGCGAGACACTGTATTCATACTTAAGATAATAGCACTTTTTGCTACAATAACTTGATCGGCTGATTTTACAATCAATATTAACGTTATACGATAACAGGCATTGTTGTCTAAATGGTGGCGAAGGCCTTATGATGATCCTCCTCGGATCATTGTTGAAATAATATTTGGTTAACTACCAACTTTAATGCATCGAAATCCTCCCTTTTGTTCGGTAATATGAAACGAATAAATTACTTCTACACAGACAGACAAGTATCACTTAAAGAAGCATGAACTGTATCTGCGTAACTTTGATGCACAATATTATTTATTCAGTACAAAAGTTAAAAAAAAAACTATTTCATCCGAGTAGGAACCCCCCTCAAAAAAAAAAAAAAAAAATGTCGCAACGAAATCCTCGCTGCTTTGCTTGTCTGTGTGATTCAACTCTGAAGGATACCTTGCCCATTAGCATCTATGATCTACCGCTGAAAATTCCTCAGGGCAATGCAGAGTTGTAATAAAATGTCCCTAGGTTATTTTCAGTGCCGAGATTTAAAACTTGCTCTGACCAGAAGTATGGCAGGCACTTCCGTTCTTCTGCCGTGGTGTGCAACTCACAGTAAAATTAGCTTTTTTTTCATCGAAGCGTGGCAGGATATCTATATAGACAACGTAAATTATTAAATTACATCCATTTCTTCATTTATTGCTACACTCGAGTGTCAAAAGTGACAGCGAGGAATTTGAAAAAAAAAAAAAAACACTTCGTTGATGGTACGTGGGCTACCGGTTCAGTAGTGAAGGATACATTACTCCTGCCTTTTCTTTCCAATATTCAATAACGGTGAACACCAATTTCGCTCTGGTAGGCAGTATTATGACTCCCCCCCCCCACTTCTGTAACAAATAATGGGGAATAAACTCTGATTGTTCAGTCGAGCTACATTGTGGTACTTGAGGCCAATTTTCTGAAGCTTGAATTGTGTCTGTGTATTCTAGACAGAGGTGGGGGAAGAAGGGGGGCGGGGTTCTTAAAATTCAAAACTTCTGTGTCATGGCAGAGCTGTATCATTTAAAAGTGCAAATTATACTAGGGAAATAGACACTACAACTGATGAAAAGTGCGAATTCAGTTAGTACCGATGAACGAAAAAATTAGCATTCGAAGAAAATAAATACTGCAGACGTTCATCAAAGGAAATTTTAGCAGCAAAAGGTTATTAATAAATGACTACGAATCTCCAAAGTGCAGGGAAAATCTATCAGGAAATAGATAACATATTTAATGAAGTAGTGCTCGGGCAACAGAAATCTTTTTTTGTAGTAAATAAAATCGTATATAGGGTAAGCGAGTTACTATTGATAGAGTATTCAAAAAGCGTATTTGACTGTTTTTTCAACGTTCAAATTTTCTCCGTGACAGCGATTTGAGATTTTCCAATCTACAGTAAAATAATGCTCAATGTGCATTTAGCTGTTTATTTATTTATTCATTTGTGTATTTGTTTATCTATTTCTGTTCGCTGTTTATCACGCATTATGAAAACAGACAGGTAGATAATGGCAACACTATGCCAACATTGAAATCGAAGCACTGATGATATCTGAGGCTTCTCGTAGCACTCGATCTCAGGCATCCTGATTCTTGACTTCTTTCTACAGATAATTTCGTTGCATCACTTATTCTTACAACTTACAAAACAGCTTTTCACTGAGCAAGAAAAATTTTTTGATGCATATGATATCTTGGCGTATCCATGATACCAAGTCGAAATTAATATTGTAAGTGATGCTTGGTAGCCTGCAAAAACTTATTTAAAAAAAAAAGAGTTTTACTGCTTAGTAGTTATGAAACCGAGGATGCTAATCTCGTTTTTCTTTGAAGTTGACAGTTGTATTAACGAAAGTGTGGCATTGGACTGACATCGTAATTAATTCTTCATTCACATTTTTGACGGCACAGGGAACATTTGTAAATATATGTATAAATATGAGCCAAGATATTACATCCAGATGGTAGGTATTTGTGCTGCGGAAGAAGCCACTTGGTTATATAGCGTCACGTATACAAGCAAAATGAGTGATTTGCGCTTGCGAAATCCTGTGAAGTGGAGTTAGCAGGTTTCAATGAAGTAATTATTGTTTGCCGTCTTTTCATGAGGGCGCGAGCTGCTTGTATTATGCTGTTATTATGATCTTTTGCGAGGCACAAATAGCGTCTTTACAAGTTAATGGTTTGTCGTGACCTCTAACATGCACAGAGGGCTCTTGGAGACCTTTGAAACCACAGGAGGTTCCACACGGGGCTCGTAGAGCCTTCTTGCATCCACAGGGGGAGGCTTCTGGCAAATACAGAGGGTGTTTGGAGACCTGTGACATCCACAGAGTTGGTAGAGATATCTAAAATCCACAGATGTTCGGCGAGCTCCCTGGCACTCAAATGGGGTTCGTGGGGATGTCTGATACACACAGGAGGTTCTTGGAGACCTCTGATGTATATAGTGGTTGGTGGGGACCTTTGAGATCCACGGGGGTTTCGTGGAGACTTTTAATATCCACATGGATTTCGTTGAGATCTTAGATATCCAACGGATTTTCATGAAATTCTAACATCCTCAGGGGTTCAAGAAAAAAAGAGCAAGCTGGAAAAAATAATTGTGTCTACTGCCCGTGAAAAATCATAGATTCCCTTCTCTCGTCGTTCGTTGATCATTTACTGGATTTATACGTCGTGAACTGAGGGCGGACAACTATATTTTTCGGTACAAGGAGAGAGTTATAAATATCAGACTTCATGGCAGAGCTAGAAGAAGCTGTTTCGGTTTCAAGAAATGTTTC
>LQNS02277100.1:6062860-6080257 GCA_001587735.2 Parhyale hawaiensis
AGTGGAAGGGGTGATAGAGTGAAGAGGTGAAGGGGCGAAAGGGTGCAGGGGTGCACTACCCCCAGGGTTCACAGGGCACCAGCTCTACAGCGACGGTGTCAGCGGTCAGTGGAGTCAGTGGCAGTGCAACCGCTTCCAGTGTAGCACGTTGGCTGACAGCTGCCCTGCTGCCCGGGTTACGCCGTTACGGTCTCACTGCTACACTGACTATAGTACTACAGTGATGCGGTTACACTAAGTGCCGAGCAACAGCGACGCCGCTGCCCTCACCGCTGTGTTACACTTCTACGGTTGCACTGAATATTGTGTTACAGCTCTGATGTAACGCTTAACATTGTGATACAGTTCTGTGGTTGGACTTAGCTCTGTGTTACAGAAAGAAGAAAAGAAAATAATTTATTTCTTATCTGGATACAGTGGCCAACATATTAAGTGCGCAGCACCCTGGACAGTACTGTTACAGCGAGGTGCTATGCTACAATATCATTGTAAGATCTAGTACCTACTTTGCTACAATATCGTCGAAATAGGTAGTACTGTGCTACAGTCAGCAGGTGCACATTGTTTTGCGTTACGTCTTTCCTGTTGCACTAAGAAAAAAAAAAAAAAACTCAGAGGTTGCACTAAGCGGTGTTACAGTATAGCGGTTACACTTAGCACGGCGCTTTAGCTTTGCAGTTGTTGAACAGTTACAGTAACAGTACTGCATTTATTACAGTGTATTATAGGGCTTATGGTTCAGCTAACTACATGTTACAACTCTGACCCGATGCGTATGACATTGCTACATATTTACGATCTGAGAGTTACTGTAACACGTAATGGATTTTTGATGATGTTTCACGTGTTGTAATGTTATGAAGTTACTTGGCAACATCATCGTAGCTACCTCAATCCCATTGCGCACACATAGGTTATAATACTCTATATGCAATTCGCAGTTTTGGTGCTACAGTCTAGGAACAAACGAGCTACAGTGCAACACAGTGAAACGATAATGTCTGTAGTCTACTACACTATAATAGCAATAATGTGGAGGTGTTACTATGCTGCAGCGGTAAAGGTATGAATACTGAAATAAAAACTCTTTACTAGGCAATAGTATTGCATTTTGTCTATTACAGGAGATATACAGTAGCAACATTTTTTGATAACGGTAAAAATACAGGATGGGTATTTTTCTCAACACTTTAAGTGTATGATACATTATTTTTCTAGAGTCTTAGGTTCGATTGTTGTCTAGCAGTGTTCTGCTAACAGTAGTGCAACTTTTCGGTTATATTAGCACCTATTTTGCACTATATTTCTCGCAGTACTAGTGCCACTATTAGCATGGTAGTAGTTTAGTGAGACATGTTATTTTTCACTAACACTGGCGTTTGCTACGTTATTTATAGAAGTATTATTACTACTAGTTGTCGTTAATTTACTACAGTACAGTATTTTCAGCAATGCTGGTATTTACCGAAGTATTTACAGCAGGATTAGCACTACTTTTTGACAGCAGTTTAAAAGGAAACAGTATTTTTAGAATTACAATATAGCACCAGTTAAGGTAATGAAAATACAAGACACTACTTTTCATCAAGGCAGGCTTTCGATAAAGTATTATCTAGCAATATTTTTACTTAAATTTACCAGCAGTCTGTTATAATACAGTACGTTTTTCAGCACCACAAAATTTGCTATAAAGTATTCTTTAGCTGTCTACTAACCTTCATTCACAAGCAGTTTACTACATTTAACATAGTATATTTCAGCAACAGCTTCTTTTACTCCAAAGTATTCTCCAGCAGGATATGTTTGCCACGTTGCTTTAACGTTGGTAAAAACTCTAGAATTTTATTCGTAGTTTTTAGAATGATCTCAGCTATTTCCGCTGCCGCGGTAGTGTCGTGGTATGACCCGCAGTTGCCAGCCTTTCTATCTTGTGCAACGGAGGCACTCGGTAATACTGAAGGTATTTTAAAGGGCGGTGGGAAACATCAATTTTGGAAATCCAAGAAATGGAGATATTTGGAGAACGGATGTATATATGAATATCATTTTATGCCAAGTTATTCTGCAGCCTAGAAAGGTGTAAATTTGAAGCTAAATGCGCAGGTGTATTAATAAACACATGCATGTGAACGCTTGGCTCTCTTTAGCCAATAAGGGAGATGTAAAAACGCGCGTAGCAAAACCAACGAATAACGAAAGTAATTGCAGTGGATATCAACTAGAGGAATAATACGAGCAGTACAGTAACGCATGAGCTCATACCTAAGGCGTTAGTGCGTTACGCATATTAGCCCTCCAAATTACTGTTTAAGATACCGAAAATGATTTTTATTGCACTAGTGCAACTTTAATCTTCTGTTTGAGTTCTGATTTCAAGTTGAAGTTAGAATTACTTAGTCACGTATCAATTGAGGTTATACTTTTTGGGAGATTGCAATATTTTTTTTTACTAAATTAGGAAAAAGCAATTGATCTAATAATCGTGAGAGCTGTATTTAGTTCCTGTGCGTTTCAAACACAAGAATGATCTAGAGCACTCTGAGAGCGCATACCTCTGCCAAGCAAGGCAACGGTAGCGAAAAATTCAAATTGGCTCTGAAACCACGATTTTTGTTGCATCAACACCGAAATCTAATAATTTGTGCTTTTTGATAGTGTTAACAGTTTCTGCAATTTTTATGAAGATCCGTTCATTACATTTTGAGTTATACTGCTGGCAAACATTATGACAAACATAAGTCAAACACACAATTGGACCAGCCGATCTGCATCAAAATTTAATCATTTGTGTCTTTAACATTACCAAGAACTCCGGTAAATTTCATAAAGATCCATGTATAAGTGTTTGAGTTATTATGCTAACAAGCATAAAATCAAACACAGCGACAAAAAAACAAGCGAAAGAACGAACAGATCATCACAAAAATTTGGTCATTTACTCTTCATAATGAACCTAACAACTCAGGTAAACTTCATAAAAATCCGTGTATAACTTTTTGAGTTGTGATGTTGAAAAAACTGATGTAAACAAACAAACAGATGAACGGATCTTCACCAAAACCTAATCATCTGTTCCTCCTAATTACTTAACAATCTCTGTAAATTTCTTCAAAATTCGCCCATAACTTTTTGAGTTATATTGGTGACAGACAAGAGAATTACAAACACATTGACAGAGAAACAGACAAACCCGACGAAAACATAACCTCCTTGGCGGAGGTAAAAATTACAACGAGAACACCGTGTTTACTCCATGAATACAAGTGTACTACGTTAACAACACGTTAAGGACTGGTATCCTAGGAGAAGCCTTAGCATGTTTTAGCTCGTATAGCGCTAAACAAAATAACTGGGTATTGAAAGCCAACGCTGTATCTTATTTCACCAGGTGTATTTATTTAGCGAAATTTCAATAAACTACTATTATTATGTTTAGATCTTTATAATTTATGTTTCCAGTTTCTCGGTAAATAGAGGAAGATTATTACTTGTAGAGCGTTGACATCTTCGGGTAATATTCGTTTGTCGAATTATAATTCCTTTTTGCTCAGAAAAATTTATACTATTATTCCACTTGCAGTTCCGTTCAGCCAATCATTCGTTCATTTGCGCAGTTTTCACTATAACATACGGGAAAAAACATATCTATGATGCGCACTCGAGAGCAACAAAATTGCTGTACTCGATCCACCGTCAAAAGTGAGAACGAAGAATTTGTAAAGATACTTCGTTGATGGTACGTGGGCTTCCGGTTCAGTAGTGAACCTTCCAATATTCAAATACGGCGAACACCAATTTCGCTCTGGTAGGCAGTATTATGACTCCCCCCCTTCTGTAGCAAATGATGGGGAATGAACCCTGCTTGTTCAGTCGAGCTACATTGTGGTACTTGAGGCCAATCTTCTGAAGCTTGAACTGTGTCTTTGTATTCTAGACAGAGGTGGAGGAAGAAGGGGGGGGGGGTTCTTAAAATTAAAAATTTATGTGTCAAGGCAGAGCTGTATCATTTGAAAGTGCAAATTATGCTAGGGAAATAGACGCTACAACTGATAAAACGTGCGAGTTCAATTCATCAAAGGAAATTTTAGCAGCAAAAGGTTATTAATAAATGACTACTAATCTCCAAAGTGCTGGGAAAATCTATCAGGAAATAGATAACATATTTAATGAAGTAGAGCTCGGGCGACAGAATTTTTTTTTTAGTAAATAAAATCGTATATAGGGTAAGCGAGTTACTATTGATAGAGTATTCAAACAGCTTCTTTGACTGTTTTTTCAACGTTCAAATTTTCTCCGTGACAGCGATTTGAGATTTTCTAATCTACAGTATAATAATGGTCAAGGTGCATTTTGCTGTTTATTTATTTATTTATTTATTTATTCATTTGTGTATTTGTTTATCTATTTCTGTTTGCTGTTCATCACGCATGATGAAAACAGACAGGTAGATAATGGCAACACTATGCCAACGTTGAAATCGAAGCACTGATGATATCTGAGGCTTCTCGTAGCACTCGATCTCAGGCATCTTGATTCTTGGCTTCTTTCTACAGATAATTTCGTTGCATCACTTATTCGTACAACTTGATTTCATTCGTCGACAAAACAGCTTTTCACTGAACAAGAAAATTTCGATGCATATGATATCTTGGCGTATCCATGATACCAAGTCGAAATTAATATTGTAAGCGATGCTTGGTAGCCGGCAAAAACTTATTTTACAAGAAACAAGAGTTTTACTGCTTAGTAGTTATGAAACCGAGGATACTGATCTCATTTATCTTTGAAGTTGGCAGTTGTATTAACGAAAGTGTGGCAATGGACTGACATCGTAATTAATTCTTCACTCTCATTTTTGACGGCGCAGGGGACATTTGTAAATATATATAAGCCCCGATATTAAATCCAGATGGTAGGTATTTGTGCTAGGGAAGAAGCCACTTGGTTATATAGAGTAACATATAAAAGCAAAATGAGTAATTTGCGCTTGCGAAGGCCTGTGAAGTGGAGATGGCAGGTTTCATTGAAGTAATTATTGTTTGCCGTCTTTTCATGAGGGCGCGAGCTGCTTTTATTATGTTATCATTTTGATCTTTTGCGAGGCACATATAGCGTCTTTAAAAGTTAATCGTTTTTCGTGACCTCTAGCATCCACAGAGGGCTCTTGGAGACCTTTGAAACCACAGGAGGTTCCACACGGGGCTCATAGAGCCTTCTTGCATCCACAGGGGGAGGCTTCTGGCAAATACAGAGGGTGTTTGGAGACCTGTGACATCCACAGAGTTGGTAGAGATATCTAAAAATCCACAGATGTTCGGCGAGCTCCCTGGCACTCAAATGGGGTTCGTGGGGATGTCTGATACACACAGGAGGTTCTTGGAGACCTCTGACGTATATAGTGGTTGGTGGGGACCTTTGAGATCCACGGGGGTTTCGTGGAGACTTTTAATATCCACATGGATTTCGTTGAGATCTTAGGTATCCAACAGATTTTCATGAAATTCTAACATCCTCAGGGGTTCAAGAAAAAAAGAGCAAGCTGGAAAAAATAATTGTGTCTACTGCCCGTGAAAAATCATCGCTTCCCTCCGCTCGTCGTTCGTTGATCATTTACTGGATTTATACGTCGTGAACTGAGGGCGGACAACTATATTTTTCGGTACAAGGAGAGAGTTATAAATATCAGACTTCATGGCAGAGCTAGAAGAAGCTGTTTCGATTTCAAGAAGTGTTTCGAACAAAAGGGCATTTGGATAATGGGATAATGATCCCACCTTCGCCCTTTCATGCAACCTGATCATCGGTCTCCATGAAAACGCAACTTAGTTAAAAAAGTGTGCTACTCACCCTAATATTTGCCAATCTATTTTGTTAAGATCCGGACACGAAATATGTAGAGACTTAAATGTATAAATACATGGCGGTGCTTATTATTTTATTTTATTATTAGCAACATTCTAAACTTCTCGTAATTTTTAAGACTTTCAAAAATACTTGCATCTTGTTGTCCTTGTTTCCAAGTTTTTTTTTCACGAATCATCAGAGTGGAAGAAAATGTTAGACATATCAATTCATACTTATGTCAGCTGCTCATGTAAGCCTTAGCATTTCACGTTCTTAGAGCAAAGGTTTATGGGCCATTGAGTACAGCTTAACGTGTTTGAAGATCGCATTAAACTGAGTGTACGCGTCGTTTCGAATATAAACTCACTGAAATTAAGAGATATTCGAAACTGTAAAATTTGCGAATACTGAGGAAAAAATATGGCCTGGATGGCTAAGACATTACGCAAATTTACTTGCTATCGTGTCCGCCAAAGCCAGCTTGCAATCATCTGATGAGAAGGGATTAGGAAATTGCTTCCGAGTTTACGCTCTTGTTAGCAACGGGCATTAGAAACATGTATCAAACAAGATAAGTTAAAAAAAACGCAAGTGACAAAGTGTAGCAGTGAACATAGAAACACATTTTGACAGACAGTAAAAATATATCACACTTACTCGGTGAAATTTATTTTCACGGTAGTAATTAATACTAAATAAGTTTGTAGTTATAAGAACTTTGCATGCTATAACCATGCAAATAAGTAAGAAAACAAAACTGATTTCATGTACTTTGTACTTGATACATATATTTCTTTCCAGTGTTATTTAGTTTAGAAAAGTGTTTTCGCTATTTTGATTTTATTCTAGATTTATCGAAGAATTTTATGATTAAATTGAAAGAAAGATCGACGTAATTGTGGCGTACGATTTGATTTCAAATTCTGAAAAAATAAAGTATTTTGATGCAATGCCGATGAACGATTTTGCACAACAGCGTTGATCACAAAATGGTGCTAGAAACTTTAGAACTCTTTCAAATAAGTTGGGAAAGACAACAGCATTACATGGGGAAGAAGAATTCCTAAAGTGCACAAAATTTGACATGACAGGAAGATATGCCGGCATTTGCCCATCAACTTAACATGGATCGTCGCCATTTATTTGTAAGTACACGGATTGACTTTGTGATTTGTTCATGGTGTTTTGTTTTGTTTTTTATTCTGAAGTCAGCTGATTCCTTTCCTATGACTGTTTGGTAATGTGGTTTCTCGCCTCCTACTCTGACATTTCTCACTTTAATTTTTAAGCTTTCGGTGTTGTTTCGGTGTTGAGTGTGGAGTAGCAGATACTTCAGGCCATTGCTTGGTATTTTCCACGCAGTTTCTAGCACTTTTTAAGATTTTAAGAAATTATGATAAAAATGGTAATAATAGTAATAATAATTTTATATGTTGTGCTTTATTTACGAAGTTGTCCTAACTTTAATACAGTTTCACAAAATTTATACCCTGATTGATTCCATAATTGTATTCTACATTAATATACATGTTTTCTTGTTAATGATAATTTCTTCGTTTTTTTAGAGCATTGATGTTACGGTTACAAAGAAAACTTGAAAACCTAGTTATTAAAGCTGGATGGCCCTTCATTCGGTGCTTGTACGAATAATGGGATTTAATATTACCGGAGTTTTACCTATGCTGTTTGCGATGTTTTGACCGGGTAAATTGTTGTGTATCCTAGTTAAGAGTAGGTACATTGTTGTCAGACCCAAGTAAACCGGTAAACGTGTCTTGCTCTCTCTACAAGCGGCTTGGCTAGTTAGGTTGCAAGGCATGAATTAACGTTTCGGCCTAGCACACTGGCCATCAACAGATTTTGAAAAGCTCAGAATCGGCTATTTGTAAAAATAATATGAACTATTGATCCTACATGCCTTACAGTATAGTAAAATTATTCAACAGTCCTATTAGTGCACAGGGTAAACATGTAAAGAAAGAAGAGCATTCAGTAACTACGATCAGGGTTCAACGTCACCTAAGAATTATGCTCACTGAAATGCCGGTTGCGTGTGAAAGCAAGCTTGTTGGTCTCATCAACAACAACTTATATCATCCTGATAGGGGACATTCTTCTCTGCATGCATCGGTTTTACGTTAATAACTCTGCTATCTCGCTACCTATGGGCTGCACAAGCACTGTATGTGTGTGTGAGTGGGTTGGCTTAGTGCTAGAGAGACGGTGTGGTCATCTAGTTTAGAAGTCCCAAGTGTAAGTTCCTGACCTAACTCTTGAAGATGCTTGTGAAACAGATACAGGCTCTAGCGGTATTCTGTCAAGAATCCTACTGCACAGTATATAATTATGTATTTATGATATTAATACTAATATAGGTGGATAATCGAGTAATAGCAGAAGTGTCATAGATATACGCTTGAAGTACAGAGGACCAGTGCACTATGCACTTGGAAATTGATTATCATTTTTAGCCAACTTTGGTCAGGAAGATCGAAATGCTTTGCAGCAGTCGCATAAGCCTCTTTCGATAGTGTAGCTTAAAGACCAACCAGGCTGGAGTGATCTCAACAATCTATCTCCCGTACCAGAATTACGACCGTGAACTTCCCTCGAGCAGGAAGGTGACAGTGTCAATTCTCCAGCGTCGTTATTGACGACAGCATACACCAATGTATTAACGAGCACTCCTGCAGCAATCATAAAAAATGATGTTTCTTACATTGCTCATAAACGTAAGCATTTCAAAGACCCGCGACAGCTACGTCAAAGAATACCTGGAATCTCAGGGCCGTGTAGGTCAACGCTTGGCTCGGCGCCAAAGAGAAACGTAACAGAGGGAGGAGCGAAAGCCTCGCTTCTAATACCAGTCTTGGTACTGGTACCGAGTTCTTGGAATTTTATTGGTACTGGGTATTCAGTACATGGTACTGGTGCAGGGCACTTGGGAGTTTTACTAGTACTGGGCACTCAGTACACGGTGCAGGTACAAGGCCCATGGAATTTTTTTATAGTACAGGGTATTCGATACATGGTAATGGTACAGAGTAATTAGATATTTTTTTTACTGGTTTAAGGCATTTGGAGCTTGGTACTGGTGCAACATACTTGGGAGAAGGTACTCAGTGCTAAGATACTGGCACAGGATACTCGATGCTGGACCCTGGGGTAGGGTGCTCGGTATAATATGCTGGTAGAGAGCACTCGGTGCTTGGTACTGGCCCAGGATACACGGTACTTTTCATCGGTTCAAGGTACCGTACCGGTATTCGGTACTTGTGCCAAGCACTTCGTACTGCTGGAGAGTGCCTCGATTTTCGAGTACCAAACATTCGGTAACTTGAACTGGTACAGTGTATGCACTACTCTGTACTAGGGCAGGTTGTGCAGGCAGTATTTAGTACTGGTACTGAGTATTTGGTACTGAGTACATGGTGCTTCTTACCGATTTAATGGTGCTCATTACTTGACACAGTTACAGAGAACTAGGTACTTAGCACTGTTACAGTTATGACATATTCAATACTCTAGTTGGGATTTGGCATCATTAAATGGTGATCAGTATTTGGTACTGGTACTGAGCACTCGTACTCGGTACTTGGTGATGGTACAGGCTGGTACTGTTACAGGATACTCATTAGTTGCTGCTGGTAGCGGTATGTGGTTCTAGATACCTGTAAAGGATACTCAGTGCCGTGTATTTTGTTGTATAATCCGAGTTGTGAATACTTTTGCGGGATTCTGGGTACTAGCAGATACATAGATAGGTTTGATAGGTTTATTACACTCAGATATACATTGCAATACTGAATACTTTCGAATTACAGTATACATACAGCAATGTATCTGTATAACCCATAGAAAACTTGTGAAACTTTTTGGGCAACAAGCAGTAATTATACTAGTAGAATTGCATGACGTAATCTTATGCCGTTATTAGATAGTGGATCTAATAAGTACTATGGTATTCTATTAACAAGAGACGCAATTTGGAAAATAGTTGACCGTTTCTCTACATCGACACGTACATTGGGAAGATTGAGAATGGAGCGTCTCATCTCGTAGTTTTGTTGGGGAATGAATGAGCCGTAATATTGTTGAAAGATAAGAGGATTGTTATGAATGAGTGAACAGAAAAATGCATGCAACGAATAGTTATACACATCTTGAAATTGAAACATTTGTTTTTCGCGATGCATATCATTACGATGCATCAACGGTATGTTATTACTGTCTCGTTTAACACGCAGTTTTCGCCTTAGTATTTAATTTTGCACAACTTTTAAATTTATGTATGTAACAGTTAGGGCCTACGCCCCAGATGATGATATTTTGAATTAACAAAAAATAAGCTAGTGTATAATAAGTTTCTTTCAATGAATCACGATTGACGTAATTAGACACTACGTAGATCATACCATGAACTGTACCGAGCTTTCGACAAACCTCTTCTGTGTGGGATTTGAAGCACAGCTTATCGTCAAGAATTAAGCCAAGCTATCGAAACTGAGACACCCATTCCAATTCTTTGCCATTCACAGGTACCGTCGGTAGCTCAGGACGAGAACTTGGAATGAATAACATAAGCTTGGTTTTATCCTCATGGGCAATCAATCTATTTTGAGTTAACCATTCGGACAATTACTTAAGATATAATTAATATTGGTTTTGGCTGAGAGGAAATTGCATCTATTAGTATAGAACACTGCATCGTCTTGAAACAGAACATACTTCATGCCAAGGGTAGTAATATCATTAATAAAAATGTTGAAGAGCAATGGTCCAAGCACACTTCCTTGAGGGACTCCAGTTTTATTTGATAAGACTTGAGATTTGGCATTATTACATAGCAAAAACTGGTCACGATTGGATAAGTAGCTTGGCAATAATGCATTCGCTGTCCCACGAATACCGTAGTGTTCAAGTTTTTTTTTTTTTTTTGACAACAACTGTTTATCGACCGTATCAAAGCCTTTCCTTATGTATTAAAAGAGACAAATCCCTTATGATTTATCGTGAAAATACTTTAATAAATTAGTCACAAGATGAAATATTGCTAATGTAGTATTAGATTTTGCACGGAAGCCAAATTGTTGGCTGGAAAATACATTATGAGTTGTTAGGAACTCAATTAATCTGGAATGAATTTATTTTTTAAATATTTTGTTGGACGTTGACGTTCAGCGTTGAGATAACGTTGAGATAACAGTTACTCAGCGCTTGATACCGAACTTATGACTGGTACGAAATCCTGAGTAATTGATACTGATACTTACAATAGGTGCTAAGTAGTGGGTACGTGAAGCTGATGCAATGCGTGCTAGGTAATGAGTTCTTGATGCTGGTACATGCAATGGGTACTAGGTACTGTGTACATGATCCTCGTACCTGCAATAGGTACTAAGTGCTCAGTACTTGATGTTGATGCACTGGCGGATAAATTCTTTTCTTAGGTACCGGGACTTCCTACTGGTTACTATGTAGGTATTTGACACTGGTATGTTTGGGATACTTGAGTTGCACTAGGTGCTAGATGCAAGGTTGTTTATACAGGGTCTGAATAGTTACGAATAATACCACCACTGGTGGTTCTAGGAGTGGCAGTTTTACTTAATGTCTTGTATTGTGGGTTCGGTACTGGTACTTATGCAAGGTACTTATTGACGGTGTTGGATGCTTCTCGTTGGTGACTTGGGACAAGCACCGGGCACTTTGTATTGGTACTCGCATGGGTACTGTTACGCCTACTTAGTGTTTGATTCTGGTACTTGTATTTAGTGCTAGTAGGTGACACTTATTATTGGGATGACACCGCTACTGGTAATTGGTACAGACCCTGATATTTAATACTGATACACCTGATACAGGCGCTAGTACTTGATGGTGGTACTTGATACTTGTACTTGGTACTAGCACTTGCTACTGGCAATTAATACTCGCACTGGTACTTGGTACTGGTGCTTGTACTCAGCACTTTCTCAGTACAGCGAAAAGCGTGGTGCCACAAGGCATGAGATGGAGACAACTATCATGTGCGACTACTGCATGTACCACGCATTCATCACATAACAGTTGGGGAAGGTCAAAAAATATCACCGAAATAGAGCGTGCCTCATTAAGGTGAATGGCTCACGTACTAATTACACACCTAACTTTAATGAGTCAGGCGCTGCTGACTAATGAGCTCAGTTATTTGTTCCTCTAATGAGAACATGAGCGTAACACGAGGTGTTCTGCTAACCGAGGGCGGATACTCAGAGCGCCTCGTAAGATTGGATTTTGTCAGTGCTAGAATATTATGTGTAAGCTGCTGTGGATATGCAAATGTTGTTATGTTAACAAAGTGAACGAGTTCAATACATGTAGATGAGTTATTAAACTAGTTAGGTAATCAGCTGAACTAATAATTAGTTAGCTGAGCTAGTTTGGTAGTTAGCCAATTGAGTTAAAATTGTTAGTCAACTGAGTAAGAGAAACTGCTAAACTGTTATTTGTGTTAAAGAAACTAGCTACCTGAGTTAGGTAGCAAGCTAGCTAAGTTAAAGTTGTTAGTAATTCAAGTGAGTGACATAAACTTCTAAACAGATAGGTGAGTTACTATAGTTAGGTAACTGAGTAAGTTAGGAAGTTAGTTGAATTCAAACTGGAAGTCAGGTTGATGCACTAGTTAACTGAAGTAAACAATTACATATGTTGGGTAATGTGATTTGTTATTAAATTTGAGTTATTTAGGTAGTAAACTGAGTTGAAGTACTTAATGAATTAGGAAGTTAATTGACTTAGAGCGATTATTTAATCAGTTAGGTTCCCCAACAATCATGTCAGGTGGGCTCTAAGTGGTAGATGTAGTAGATGTCACTGTCGTAGATGTCACTGTCACACTGGGGTAATAAGGCCGCTGCTTAACTATAAGGAGTAAGTGGTCTTATCACGTTGGCCCGTGTGGTTTCTATATTTCAATTTGTACTGTAATAATTAAGTGTCCCACTGACTCCACTTGTTAGCCACATGGGGCTCCAAGTCAAAATGTGGTACCTATTCATCACCTTGGCCTAATTTATACTGTAGAAAAAGCAGTGGCACCCATATACAGCAGTTCACAGGTGACAGAGTCACATGGGATCCTCGTAGCTTCTACTTGTTTCTACTCCTATTAGTAGGGTAGTTAATCGATTATTAAAGCAAAGATTAGTCTACTGTGCAGTTGCACTTTTTTGTACAATTGCAAAGTAAAAATGGGCTGTTGTAAATTCGAAATTGGTCGTTGTAAATTCAAAATGGGCAGTTGTAAACTTCAAATGTGTAATGTATAGCCAGATGTGTGCAGTTTATAAATTTGTCTGAATTTCCATGGCAAGAGTGTCGTAGACATCAACTATGAAGGACCATCGATAGAAATCGCAAATACCTGACCAGAACAACAATAACTAGAGCACTCTGAGAGCGCATACCTCCGCCAAGTGAGGCAACGGTAGCAAAATATTCAAATTGGTTCTGAAACAATAATTTTCTTTGTATAAATTCCAAAATCTAATCATTTGTGCCTTTTTATATTAATAACGGCTTGTTCAAGTTTCTTGAAGATCAGTTCATAACTGTTTGAGTTACACTGTTAACAAACGTTATGACAAACATAAGTCAAACATACAAACGAACGAACTGACCTGCACCAAAATTTGATCATTTATGTCTTTTAATAATACCAACAAACCCTATAAATTTCATAAAGATTCATTCATTATTTTTTGAGTTATTGTGCTAACAAGCATAAAGTTGAAAACAGTGACAAACGAACAAACGGATCATCACCAAAATTTGGTAATATACTCTTTAATATATACTCAACAACTCATGTTAATTTTATCAAAATCCATCCATAACTTTTTGAGTTATGGCATCAAGAAAAATGAGGCTGACAAACAAACGGATTTACATATCTTTACCAAAAGTTAATCATCTGTTCCTCCTGACATACCTAACAATCCCTGTAAATTTCATTCAAATCGGTTCATAACTTTTTGAGTTACAGACAGACAGACAGACTAACAGACAGACAGTCAAACACGACGAAAACATAACCTCCTTGGCGTAGGTAACAATAACATCGTAGTAACTTGTTCTCTAACCTTGCATTATAACTTTACAATCTGGGGCCTCTCAATTGTAAATATTACTTAGAGTAAACCCAAGGTGAGAGTAATCTTTGGAGAATTGTGTAGTTAACTTAGTTGGTTGAGATAAGGAAATTAATGCACTAAGTGAAGCTAGGAATTAGTTAATTGGGGCAAATTAGCTAGAGAACTTAAGAACGCAGTTCATTTAGTAAAAAAACGTTAGTTAGGTGAATTAAACTTGTTAAGTGCCCTAAATACTTGTTCAAATTTCAATGATTTAGTTAGTAAAGCCGTAACTTGAGTTTGTTTGATAATTAAGTTAAATTAGCAAATCATTTCGAATTTACTCTAAATTTTTAAAATAACTGAAAGTTCATACAGTAACTAACACTGTACAACACTGATTTGTCATATGCACAGTTGCAAGGAGCACAAGGAGCAAAACAATTCCACTTATCACGTATTAATTCAATTAGAATTTTTAGCAAAATATTTCGCTCACATTATTCATAAAGGAACGCTATTTTTTTTTTGGCCACTTAGAGCTCCCTGCTCATGACAACAGTCAAATGACATTGCGCTACGTGACTTCATTAAATTAATGTAATCTTATGATTACTATTCGTGACTTTGTTAAACTAATATATAGCCTTCAGTTGCTCTACGTGACATAGTACTGCCATATATTACGTTGTTAAATTAATATTCATATTAGTATTCTAATTATTATTATACGCGATTTCATCAACTACATATATTGTATTATTATCGCATGTAGCTTCGCTAAGTTAAATTTCGCCCTTCTACCGGTATACGCGACTTAGTTAACTTAATATTTTTATAGACCATAGTCGAGGCCAAGCAAAATTTGTATACATTTTTCTGCCTCACACGTGCACTGCGAATGAGAATGTACGTGAGGGTGAACGGCGGATAATCAGAGCATTTTCCAGGGTGTAAAAAAAATCTAATTTGAGAACATGTTTCGAAAATTACGGAAGTCGCGCTCTGAATAAACTATCATCATACAAAGGTATTCACAGTTTGTTGGATGCTTGTTAGGTTGGCCTGATTTTTGGTCTGTCCGACATACTATACGTGAAAGATAGACAAAATTTATCATCTCAACTGCCAAATATAAAAAAGAAAGCACGGAATGCGTCTAAAGTGCATCTTAGGTGTAGCGTGCGAACTGAATGTCACGTCCTTCTTATAGTAAAGCTTTATATTCTTAAAGCTCATTACGCGCCAATACAGTAGACGGTCAAAGAATAAGCTGGAAAATATATTCTTCAAAGTAGAACCGTATTAAAGAGCAAAGTAAAGGGGATTCGTTCGAGCGAGCAAGTTTTTCTACCGTCAGTCAACGGCCGCACTCGTCACCAGCGGGGGAAAAAATAACGGTGGATCCAAATTTCCGCAATTTTTATAGTTTTCAAAGTACATCAATTTATGGCTGTGGGTTATTTTTATGCAACACTTTGAACAATAGCTAATTCAATATTCCCAAACATCTTTCTGCATATATGTTTATATATTTACACACTGTTTATCTATCCTCTGAACCACCTAATACATTTATCCAACTAAAAAAAGTGGTAAACCAGTGAGCTACCTCTCTGGATAATTCCGGGTACGAGCGGGATTAAGAAGCAGTGATATATATATATATGTATATATACATATATAATTGTTTTATTGAAGGTGACAGAAAAATCAGCGTTAACGAGACAGTTAGTAGTTTTCTCAAGTTGTCGAAAACATTTCACACAGTCATTGTTGCCTCTGCTATGCAAGAGAGCGCCTAAGTTGTCCTCGACTTTTCGACGGCTTCGGCTGCCATCTTCAAGAGGCGGCGGTGATGGTGCCGGTAGTGGCAACGGAGACGATGAGAGGTCTTCCATGTTAAGGGAATAGGAGCTCGTGCTGAACTAAATGATAGGGTTTCCGAAAAACCCTCGTTAACTCATGGTAAGAAGAGCGGTGATATGCTGTTCTGTGCTTGGCCAACCGAGGAGCCGGCTACGCCAATCAGCGCAGCCGATTGGTTGGCCGCTACGCGCCGGTCTCATTAACGCTGATCTTTCTGTCGCCTTCAATAAAACATGCATATGTGAGAAGCTGCTGCCAAAATATACGACAATATATACAATTACACACACGCATAATTTTGCAAGGTTATCGAAGCTTAGAACAGACTACCCTATTAGACTACGAAACATTATGCACAACTAGACTACTGTGCATGCCACATAGTTCCAGTTTTGCTCTCCGGGTTTGTAAGCCAATAGGTGCAGCTACTTAAGTGGACCACTGGTCAGTAGCCTAACCTGATTTTTGTTACAAATGTCTTAATGCAAGAGCTGTGATACTTTAGGCTAGATATACAATAGTTCTGAAATTACAGGTGTAATCCCGCAGTGATGACAGCAGTAACTAGTCTAGTAAGTACTCAGATTACAGATAATTAGTCAGTAGTTCATTAATGGTTTTTATCCTTTCAACTTCCTATCAAAATTAAAAAAATTGCAAAATACTCTAACGTTCCATTTGTACATTAGATATCTATACAGTCTGAACGAGTTAATTTTGCTCATGTATTCGAGAAGAGATAATCTTAGGGTAGAATTTGCTGATCAAGAAATACGGGCTTTCAAATTCTACCTCAAGGAGGGACACGTTCTGTCAAAGCTTTAGTAAAAATATTAAAAATATACACACGCCTTTCTAACCTTCAATACATTCCTGTATAAGAAGAAAATGCTCAAGTCAAAGGTTGCCTGACCTAGAAAAGTTGATTTTGGTGTTGCCGGTTTCAAGGTTTATACTGCAATGGAAGTGCTCTTTACGAGCAGTCTATACGTTCTGGACATCTAAAGGAAATCTAAATATATTTTCACGCTTTAATTACACCAAAAGATCTACAATACTATATTTAGGCTTTAGGCTACACTGTCATCCTATCCTACACAAGATGAATTACATACTGTAGAGAAAATTTAAATTTTCCATATGCTACTTAATCTCATGAATCATGATGCACTTTCATTCTGTGTGCTATGGAGAGATCCACATACTCTACGAAACATTACCTTTTCTACTAGCTGTATATGGTCAGGATGTATTTTTAGATTAAAAATTACACGCTATAATCCAGGGATTCATTGTTAAGCCCCGCCAAGGAGGTTATGCAATATATACATATTTTCGTCGGGTTTGTCTCTCTGTTATTCTTTCTGTCACCAAGATAAGTAGATAACTTAAAAAGTTATTGACGGATTTTGACGAAACTTACATGGATTGTTAAGTATGTTAGGAGGAACAGGTAAATATCTGTCCATCCGCTTGTTTGTTTGGCTGCCTATTATTTTGTTAGTACCATAACTTAAAAAGTAACGGATGGATTTTCATGAAATTTACATGAGTTGTAGGGTAGCCTTAT
>LQNS02277100.1:6084696-6100502 GCA_001587735.2 Parhyale hawaiensis
AGTAATGAAGCCGGGGAAAATAAGGCTATCCTATCACTCACTTAACCTTTACACCCGCCGTGCCAGGCCTTATTCAGCCGAGGGAGCGGTCGGTTGGTGCAGATGGAAATCCGCTAGAATTTGCAGGCTTGAAAGTTTGTCTAAAGACGGAGAGCCTAACGCTTGTCTTCTTTTCTGCTGTACCCTTGTGACGAGTGTTAAGGTTGGCCGCTGTAGCAGTGGTGGAGACTTAAAGGCTTAAATGTTTGTGAGAAGACGGATGGTGCTAAGCACAGCTTCTTTTCATACTGGTGAGGAGCGTTAAAAGTTACGTTCTTTTACATTGGTGAAGCGCGTTCTACTTAACTTCACTGACGATACTGCTGAGAACAGTGGAACTTAACTTGTCTAAAAGTGGTCAGGAGCGTTTAACTTATGTTCTTTCACACTTGTGAGGCTTTCAAAGCGGAAATGTATGCCATAAAAACAGCTGGAAGAAAGCTTCCCTTCTTTCATACTATGCTGATGAGGAGAGCTACACTTGCCTTCGAAATGTAATACTGGTGAGGATTGGAAAGGCTTACATATGCGTCATGGGATGGATGGCCTCCAGATTATTGTTACAAGCTTGTGGGGAACATCCAACCCACTTTCTTTTGCAGTGGTGAGAACTTGCAGGCCTCAGCTTACCTAAAGCTTGTTTATTTGTACCAGGCTTTGATGTTCCGCTTTAATTAGACGCTTTTTTTCACCCGAAGGAATACCATCGGAAAGGGAACCCCAGTAGCAAAGCATCACAGCCCGGTATGAATAGGGTTATACTGCTAAGGATAGGCCTAATTAAAAGCTCATCCGAAAACAAACTACAAGAAAACGGATGCTCTTTTACATAATAAATTTATGATGTGCATTAAGCATTCATAGTTCCTGGTTAACTGGCTAGGATCCTACAACTGCACAAGGGGTGTATGAAAAGTTTTAAGCAGCACATAAACTTAAAAGATAAAACTATTTTGATTTCTTTTCCAACTTTTTAAAATCTCAAAATTCGGCATTAATGCTTGCAAAAGGTTGTACTTGAAAAAAAAAAAAACCATTGGTTTGACCATTTTCAACGCATCGTATATACAGATGCTTAAAACTTTTCATATTTTTAAAATACTGGCAAAGGCTGCAGGATTCACTGGTATTTTATGTTTCCTACTGTTGCGACGTCCAACGCATATACCTCATTTCATACAGGTGAAGAAGTTGTAGGCTGACAGCTTGTCTTGAAACCGGAAGCCTGAAATTGATTTTTTTTTTATTTGTCACGATGAGCAAGTGTAGAAATTTGTCTAATCCCTTCGGGTAAGCAATCGGTAATTGATTGGTGAATTTAAATACCAGATATCTTGTTTCAGTTGCCGTAGTTGATTGTAGGATGTGGTAATATCCCTTCTGCTGTAAATAATTTTCATCTCAATAAATTAAATTTATGAACGCTATTGTGAAGAGCATCACGGAACTCCTTCCTCACGTCTTCCCGTATCAATCAATATCATCATTCTCCAGGTAATCAGTTTGTGATTAACGATTTCCTACGTAGCTGATTGATGGCTGTTGATTGAATAGAAAGTTTCGAGTCATTATTGAATGTAAAACTGCAATACATGACTCTCTTGTTGCCAATAAATTTTCTTACGACACTATTGAAGGGCCATTGAGGAATCATCACCCCGGCCATCCTTTGCCACTGCTATGGGGACGAGGAAGCTGAAAAATTCTCAGATTGGGGTTAAAAAAATGTAGGACACAAATTGAAAAAGAAAAACGAGAGCGAAAAAATATAAAGACAGCGAAGAAACTATACTTTGACGATTCAGTATGCTGTCCGTTTATTCTCGAGATTCTAACTACAGATTGACGACCGTATCAAGGATACCCATGGAAAGTACTTCAGTCATATGAACGCAATTCTCTCCGTATTTTGTGAAGCTAAAAACTGTGTCTGAGATAGAGCTCTGTTTCGCCCGAAGCGAAAAATCGGCACGATCTATGTTATATGGCGTATATAATCGCGCAAGTTATATCTGCTAATAAAGTAATCACTTCAAATTCAACTGACAACGTGAAATATACACTTCTTAGGCTGAGGAAGATCCAAAGTAAAGGGAAAGTAAATGTAAAGATAAAAGTATTCTAAAGGAAGGGTTTTTCTGAAGGAACGCAGTACTCTACGGGCAGCTCACTCGTCTCCCTAAAATATGCACATTTAAACTTAGTAGCATAGATATGGTAGCATGAATAATACGCCAGCTGCTCATCCTCGCATCACGTTGTTCTTGCGATTGCATAGTGTGACCTCGGCAGTAGAAACATGCTTCATCTCTATTTATCGCTTCAAGCATCGATTAAACAACCTGCCTATGTACATATGTACTTTTAAGTTGCTGGCTAGTTGAAATCGTCCGGATTATGGATCTTAATCGGTACCAGTTTATAAATATTTACGTTTGTAAGGTCGAGGGCTGAATTTCCGGGTATCGAAGGCTCAATGACGAGGTGAAAATGGACTCTATAATAAATTCCCTTCCATATACGAATATAATTATGGCTTTATTTTTAGTAATTTGATTTAATAAGTGAGCTCTCTTTCCTGTCTTGTGAACTAACTGCGCGTGTTCCAAATTCCTTTCAAAATGTTAGCCGTCAGTATCAGTGTTTCAAAATGTTAACCGTCAGTACCAGTCTTTCAAAATGTTAACCGTCAGTACCAGTGTTTCAAAATGTTAGCCGTCAGTATCAGTGTTTTGGTCTAACGTGTGTCAACAGTATTGGTTAACGCACGTCCTCAAATTTGGATCGGACTAGATCTAAGGAAGTTGCGAAATTTTCTGGTCTATAAATGTACACTGTGACACAACAACGTAGTTGGACACACTGAGCCAAAGGAGCACGTTCATATGGCTGTCGTGTGAACACACCGCCGCATGCTAGTATGTTAAAACGAAAATTCCTTTATACCCATTAAAATTTTTTGTCTCTTACAGTTTAGTAGAAAATGATGTTTACTACCCGTTGCTGTAAAATAGGTGTATAGATTTTTGAATTAAGCTGAGAAGCCAAATGTAGTCAATGCTCTCAAAAAATTTATTTTGTCGATTTTTCATTGATTAGAAAGCTGTTTACATCGACAAAAGTGTAGGAAAGGTCGACTAGTTAGACTTACTCTGACAAAAAGGGAAAGAGGTTAAACTGACAAGGAAGCGCGCGCTTTTCACTGGAAAACAGGAAAAAGTTGTCTATCAGGTATCGTTTGACAAGCGAGCGTTTTCCTTTGGCAAATTGGAAAAAAATTCGTTTTGTCAGGTGTCTGTTGACTTGCGCCGGAAAAATGGAAAAAATTCGTATTGTCAGGCGTCCTTTGACAACTCAGCGATTTCAGCAGACAGAGCTGTGACAAAGATTTATTTGCCGGCTTTGCGCTGGCGCTGACAGAAGAGCAATTTTGCTGACAAAACTGTGGAAAAGGCAGTCGAGCCAAATATTCACTGAATGTAATTCAAGATCTTTCAGGTTCTTCTCATGAACATCGTTTCTGTTGTTATTCGTCAAAACCTTTCTACCTTGTCCACTGTTTGGTTACCAAAAGTCTCAACGTGACTGTCAAGACAAATTTGTGGTTACCAAAAGTCTCGAACTGTCTATCACGGCCAATTTCCGGTTACCAAAAGTTTCAAACTGTCTAACGCGACAAATTTCCGGTTACCAAAAGTTTAAAACTGTCTATCAAGACAAATTTCCGGTCACCAAAAGTCTCGAACTGTCTGTCATGACAACTTTTCGGTTACCAAAAGGCTCAAGCTCTCTGGTATGACAACTTCTTCCGTTGCTAAGAACCTCAAACTCTTTGTCTAAGCAGCTTTCCCGTTAACGAGGCTCTCAAATTGTCTTTGTCAGTAACCATTCCTCCGTTAACGGGATGCTTCTTGTCTCTTGCTCTCTCTCTCTCTCTCTTAACAAGGCTCTCAAATCGTCTTTGTTCAGATCTCAATTAATCAGAAATGCGCGTACCTTTCTCTTGACACCACCATCACTACCACCACCACCACCCCGCTGCTGCTGCCCTCACCTACGCACGCTCTCCTGAATACCTTTGTGTGGAGGATAAATGTTCCGTTTTTGTCTATTGAATATGCTGGAAGTTTCTCTTTCAACAACTTTTGGATGGTGAAAATAAATAATACCAAATATAGGTATAATTATGATTTTTATACATATTTATCATTAAATTGTTATTTACTATTGGGAAACGTAATAGGATTTATACTTTAAACGTTTAAGTAGGGTATAAAATGTATGCACAATGGTGAATAGATGTGAAAAGATAATGATATCATCACAATATAATAAACATCGCCGTGTGTTTATTTATATATTTATATGTTTATATATTTGTATGTTTCGGGTCACGCTCTTAAAGAAGTAGATATGCAAAAAATAGGCCAGATTGCAGATTTTGTAATTAAGTTGCGTTTTCATGGCGATCGATGACCAGGTTGCAGAAGATTGCGAAAGTGGGATCCTTATTCGTTTATCTCAATGCACTTCTTGCTTGAAACACTTCTTGAAATCGAAAAAATAGAGATATTACAGCTTCGCTTAAGGCGGCCATGTAGTCTTATTTTAATAACTTTCTCCATGCATCGAACAATATATGTGTTCTCAGTTAACGACATACAAATTCAGAAGCTAATCAACGAAGGGCGTACGAAGCGATGATTTTTCACGAGCAGTAGACATTATTTCTTTCAGCTTGCTGTCTTCCTTTTGACGGAGCAAATTTCACTTCAACACAAAATCTTCGATGTGCTGAAGGCTTGTTCAGTATCATGGATACGCGGCGGGTAATTTATTTAAATTTACTGAGGCTTTGCTGCTTGTTAATATGAGATTTATTCCGCGTATGACCTATGGTGGGAGACGATTGTGCTTCTTACGTTATTGAAAGAGAAAACGCTTCTCTCTTATTACAATATGAGGCGGCTGATGTAGCGTATGTTTCAGAAGCTTATTAGTGACAAAGGTATATTAAATGAAGACGGGTCGTCTCAAATTCATCGCTGTCATTTTTGACAGGGCGGGCAGTCTAGTATATAAATAAAAGGACCTACATTTTACAATATGTAAGCTGTGTATGAAAAATCTATACACAGGCTAATGTTAAAATAATAAATAATTGCATATATTTCATGCTTTCAGCTTTCAATGCTGAAGCCCCTTGTAAAAAGTGTGCAACATGAATAGGAAATAAATATGCATGGATAAGTCTTATATAGATAAATATACGTTTTATAGCTATATTTTAATTTAAAAGCAGTATGCAATAATGTGTACAAATAATCTACACCACATCAGCGCTTCTTCCTATGTTTAGAGTAATATTACAATATACTTTTTCCTGTCATTATTATTTTTGACAATACTCTTCGCCTTCACTTATATTATTATGAATCTTGCTCTTAAGGGTACAAATATAATTCCAACCACCTCATAATTTTTATTTACCAACAATTTACAACAATAAATTTTCTGGTTTTATGCAGAGCAACATCATAATTAAACGGCTGGATACTCCCTCTATGCTGTCGAGATTCCCAATCCCAAAATTCCAAGGCTCATGGCACTTATTCAACATCACCAATAGCAGTTTTGAGGAGAGAATGTTCTTTAATTTTATGTAATCATCAATTTGTTATAAGACAATGCATCTTCCCTTATCTTGTCATGATTCCCATTCCTAAAATTCCGGGAATTGTTCGTACCACGTTATCATTCAGCAGCATCACCTGGTCACCACACCGAGACATTCCTGAAGCGGTCCCGGTCGGTGCGTCCTCTCATGCCTCGCCGTACATAAAACGTCGCAAAAACGTTCAATTTTTGACGTTTTTACGGCGTTGCTTTGTCTAAGAGCAGAAACTGTACCAGGCACATGCTGCAACGCTACGAAGAGTTGTTGACCCTGCTTGTACCAAACTGTTGTACCTCATTACAAAGTTGGTACTGTTAACCGCGTTTCTAATAGGCTGTTCTACCGCATTTAAAGAACTGTTAACCCTATTTGCATCAGGCTGTTCTACCTCGTTACAAAGAACTGTTAACCCTATTTGCTCCAGCCTATTCTACCTCGTTACAAAGAACTGTTAGCCCTATTTGCACCAGCCTGTTCTACCTCGTTACAAAGAACTGTTATCCCTATTTGCACCAGCCTGTTCTACCTCGCTACAAAGAACTGTTATCCCTATTTGCACCAGCCTGTTCTACCTCGCTACAAAGAACTGTTAAACCTATTTGTACCAGCCTTAGTATATGTTGCAAAGTTTCAAATAACTGTTTACCTTATCTGTACGAGGCCCATGCTACCGGGGTGCAAAATTTGAGAAACCTTTGCAGCAAACTAACGGAGGCTGTAAATAGGGTTGGGCGTAAATTTCGGCAAGAAAATCATTCGTTTTTTGTTTCAAAAAATTTCATGAGTCACCATAATTATATTAAAAAAAAATGCGAGAACAAAATTAAATTAAATAAAGCACAATACTTTAATTCACCCAACAAAACTGTCGGCAAAAATTTGACAGTCTGCAGTGTTTCTTCATCGAGTCACATCTCATTGCTTTAATTGTACGGTCTAATATGTTAGTGGTATTTAAAATAATGAAAGAGACGCGAGAACTTGGTTCAGTTTGCTGAAATTTAAATCTTTCCCCTTCTTTCGATTCGATGACATTCAGTGAAATAGTTCCCAATCTACAGCAGTCAAATTCACAAAAAAATTAAGGGCCTCAGCGCATCTATTCAATAATACTCCACAATATCTCTTCCGGTGAATCTTTTTCAATAGTCCGAAAAGATGTATCACTCAAGGACAGATTCAACAAAAGGAAAATATTGCCTACAATAAAACTACCGTTTTTGTCGTTCTGCTGAAAAAATATTCAAGAAGAGCATCTGTTGCCGAGACTTCATATGCTTTCGGAAGTACAACTGGAAGCCAGGACGGGCAGCCAACTCGTCGTCCAGAAATTAAATGTAAACTTGGTAGCAAAGATACGGTTGCATGAGCGACCTGCCAACTGCACATACGTACACGCATCACGTCATTCCTGGGAATGTATGCATGGCCCAAGAACACGACCCTGTGCTTTGTTTACCAGCAGCTCCATTGGAGTTTTATGAACTCAGAGCAAATAAAATAATATCCACGAGAGTGGCATGACGTACTTTAAATGTCTTCGTTTTGGTACTTAAAATTGACAAAGGAAGATGTGCATTCAGTATTGAGGTAGCCTTACCTTGCCATCTTCTGCAATGTGGTCTAGTTTTCGTTTGGCGCTTCTCTACGAAGCTTGGCAGATAGACCACAGTTTGCAGCCTAGTTTAACTTTCGCCTATCTGTCTTTTTTTATTCAAGAGTGACAGAATATGGGTTGATAAACAGATTAATACACATTGGTCTTTATTTTAGTGTTCAATAGCTCTTAAAAATATTTCTACTGTAGAACGCAAAATACATTTGCTGAAAAATAATATTCAGTTCCCCATACCTAAATGTTTGTTTATCAACACGGTGGAACGGATCTTCACCAAAAGTTAATAATTTGTTCCTACTGGCATACCTAACAATCCTATTAAATACCGTAAAGATCCTTCATAAATTTTTGAGTTACCTTGGCGACAGACAGATAGGCAGACGCACAGACAGATATACAAATCGACAGACAAACTCGACAAAAACATAACCTACTTGGCGCAGGTAAAATAAAACTGCGCAAAACTTATTTAGAACACCTGTAATTATTCTTAATATTATGGTCCTTCTTCGTACCGAATTGTCGGTACAAAAGTAGTACAACAAAGAGACTTCGGTTTTATTTTCTCTTCTTTGTGGTTCAGCCCTGAAGAATATCTTACTCTATTCCCTTGTTTTTAACTCATTGATTGTATCATGAGCTGGAAGCAAGTGAAGTTTTACTGCGAGGAGGAAGCGAAATTCGGTATCTATTCTACCTTTAAAAAGTACTTCACACGCTGCGAGTTTAATTTGGTTGAGCAGTGATCCACTGCCTTTGACCAAATGAACTTTTCCCAAGAAGCAATACTAAAAAAAAAAAAAAAATGGGTGGAGGAAACGACCAAGCAAACCAGTAAACAAGCAACAATGCAGCTGAACTTTTCGCGACAATTTTAACTCATTACAGTTTGAATTCAATTTCAATTTTACAGGACTGCCATTATTTACACGTCAATTCTGAAATTTGCCTGGCCGGTGCAGGGTAAGCAATATATCACAACAAGACGTAATAAATCTGAGGTTTCCTTAGGTTTACTGTGTAGCTTTTCCAAATGTACCATTCCTATGAAGTGTTGTTTTTGGAGTGAACCCATTCTACAGACATTTAATCTTAGTATTCCTCTGCAGTTGGAGCAAAAAAAAAAGTCACAAGGGATTTAATATAGATCTGTAAAAAACAAATTTGTTGCATCTTTAGGTGCATTCTAATCTGTAGTTAACTTATGGACAGCCAAATTTTCCCTTCTTCTATACTGTAATCAAAATATCACGAAATTGTAGCAAACAGGTCGTATAACCTAATTTTAAAGTTTAATTCGTACCATTGCCTAGTATAGCGAACGATCTAAAGAACGTTGTTTACTTTTAACCCAATGCCTCAGAGTGTTAACGTTTCCAACGTTTCTTCGATATTGCAATTTAATTTCTACAAGTCATTCGACGTATGTTTCCATGTTTTCCCTCGTTTCATTAATAATTCATTCTTTCATTCCGCTGTGAAACTTGTGGAGTTCACTATATTCTTATTCAAAGTATAATATTCGAAAAACCTAAAATTTATGTGTTTTAACATATTAAGTAGACAGTTAACTCAGCATTCTACAGGGATTTCTGGTAAACGCTATGAAAATTGGTTATTTTCCCCAGGTTTGTCATGTTTTCATTCAAAACAACGCACTCATTTACCATAAGTTTTCCATGTTATCAAACGTATATTATTCATATTATTCAGTTCTACTAAACTTTCCGCTGAATAGGCAAGAAAACGTTAGGTAAATCGGTTATTATTCAAGGTTCACCATGTTTACATCTAAAATATTGCACTCATTGCACATAGTTTTGCATGTTTTCACACATTTTATGGACATCCAACTCAGCATTCACTGCATTTTTAAGAAAACTTAACAAAATGTCGTAAAAAAAAACTTGGTCACGCCCCACAGCTCGGCAAAAGCTCATAAATATTGGAATGAAAGTGCAGCAAGTTATCAGAGGCGTCAGATCCCCAAAGTGAGAGGCGTATGGCCGGAATATCGGCGCAATATCGCGGGCTGCAGCGAGAAATTATGGCCCTCTTTTCTGTAGTTATCGGCATCAGATGCTGTTTTATGGAGCTAAAAAGCATCTGTTAGAGCTAATGCAGGGGCCGCCAGGTGCAAAAGAGGGAAAGAAATATGCATCCGTCCGCCTAGAGCTCGTACTTATCTTTACCGTAATTTTTAGGGAGTAAAGCAGCAGTTATTGGAGTTAAAAACAACTCTAGGCAAGTGCAAGGGAAGGAATGGTCTATACATTTTCCCATTTAAAGGAAGCACTTGTCTTTAACAATAATTTTTATGGAGCTGAAAGATAGGTATGGAGTTAATACTGTACGTCTTTAGGCAGGAGCAAAAGAGACAAAGAGATGCATGCACTTCCCTGCTGAGAGTATTTATCTTTACCATAAGTTTTTTTTTCGCAAAAACCCAATATTGGAGTTGATGCAGTTGCAGGCAAGTGCATATTCTCTGAATGTGATTTAGAATCCTTATATAACAAGACGCTTCGTGTATTTATCTATTTCGTGTCCGCTTTGAAGGAAATAGATGGGCGAAAAATAAGCCAGGTTGCAGTTTTTGCAAATTGATGGCCAGCTTGCAGAAGCTGGCGACGGGCCGACGGCTGATCCTTATCCCTTTATCTGAAGAGACTTCTTGCTTGAAACACTTCTTGAAATCGGAACACTATGTATGCAGCTTCTGGAGTACTATTTTATAACTTTTTTTCTCCCAGGTCACGACGTATAAATTCGGCAGATGGTCAACGAAGCGCTCTGGAGGGGGTGATTTTCCACGGGCAGTGGACAACTATTTCATCTAGCTTACTGTCTTTCACTTCTTCTTCCAAAGCAGTATTATTCTCGTTCAAAGAGGGTCGCTGAAGCAGATCTTGCTATTCCATGTATTTCTGTCCATTACCATGTGCTCCTTCAGCTCCATACCCTGCATATCATTCCTCACACTATGGTTCTCTAAAGTTGCGACTTTGGTTTCATAACACAAAATTTCAGTGAAGCGGATATTTAAGTTCACAAGACCGTATCTTAGCTACGGAGCGCTGACATGCATACAATCTGGCTGGAGTTACATTCAAGTTTATTGCAGTATTTTACTCAATATTTTTTCTGCATCTCGCTATTGAAGACGAACGCCTAATCAAGAAGGAAGATAAGGAACGTATAAAAGTAGTACGAGACTACTACAGTCTCAAGATCGAAGATGTTCTACGAATGCAGAGAGAGATGAATTGTCTATGCGATAAAGTCAAGAAAGACTTGAAGCAGAAAGGTTACAGTAGTGAATGAGAGCTGCTGAAAATGAGGAAACGACAAGTCAGAGAAAAAGAAACCATAAGGTTGACAGCACGACAAAGGATTAATGAAGAAACTGAAGCAGGCCTCTATTAATAAAGAATATCAATTATTGCGTGAATTTTTCACGCACGGGCCCGCTAGTTACATTATGAGTCCGATATGATGGCCTTTTATTTTGTAAGTATATATAATTATTTCATTAAAATTTTTCTGCTGTTAAGTGGCATCTGCTGAAACAAAAGTATCAGTAAAGAATATAGGGCTATACATGTGTACTTTCGGTGAGCATTTATTTTTCCGCACATTTTTGTAAATATAATAGCTTTCTACCCGCTTTTCTGCAGTTAAATTGTAGCTATATGAAGAAGAGCGTAACACCTGTAAAAGATAGAGATGGGTTCATGCAATTGGGTTTAGAATCACTTTAATGAAAATTTTCGGCCGTTTTTCTGAAGCTAAAGGCTATTTTAAAGTTAGACCAGCAGCAGGGCAGGACGAAATAATGATTATATATACTTTACCTCATTTGGCTCAAAGTTAATTTCCTTAAAAAATTACATCGTTTATATATTAGCCATTTAATTTTCAGTAATTTTTTAAAGATATTCGCTGTTTATCGAAACGAGCAGAGGCAGCTATTAAAAATGGAAATTAAGGTATCTGCATTCAGCTCAATTTTGGGAGAAACTTTGCAAGAAACGACATATATCAGAAAGTATATAATTTTCAATATAAAAATTGTTTCTCATTATCTAAAGGGCAATTATTAATAATAATCTATATTATAGAACAGAAAGATGTAATCCATGCGTCTGTTTGCTAGGTTTTGTTCACTGGTAATCTTACCAAGAAATTAATTATTATCTGTACTGATATATAGATAGAGTTAAAGAGCAGCTGCTAACACGCTGCTTCTAGAGCAGGCAGCCGTGAAAAAATTAGTGCCGTATTCATTTAGTCGCTTACTTTAAAATAGTATTTTCCAACCTGGGGTAACTTACTCCAGTGGCGTAATAAACCCATATTTTTTGGGGCAATATACATAAACGATAGCTAGTTGTCTGACCCGAGCAATTCATCATGTGATCCAAAGCAGAAGAAAAAAATCCATACTGCCTTGTGTATGTTCAATTAGGAAATTCATACTTCTGAAAGTTTATCTAAGAAAAATTTATGATTTCGAAAAAGCTGGGAAAACACCACCATAAAGGTTGGTTCCCACGTTAGTCTCTTTCTTCAAATTCATACTGCAAAATACCTTGATGTTTCGTAACGTCCTTACAGCAGCAGGTGTGAGCACACTAAGAGACTGACTAAAGGTTAGCTGTCAAATCACAAGTATAGTTTCGAATCTCTTTTTAAAATTTGCTTGTTGATAGGAAACTCAAAAAGTTGAGAATTTTTTGTTATATAATCGGACACACTAAGCCTGAGAACTACAACACTCAGAAACGGAGTAACCGTTTTACTTTTTTGTGTAACCCTGAATTCAGTTAGCGTATGTTTGGTTAAACGAATTTTTCAAAGCGCATCTGTGAGACGCTCAACAGTGTCAGTGTTCAGCTAATATAACCGCAGAGGCCTAAAAAATGTTCGTATACCCAAAGCATAGCTAGAATAAAAAAAATATTACATCAACTTGTCTGTGTAAAATATAACGCTTCTCCCGTGTTAGCTTTAAGATTGAATACCTAAGGGTGATGCGCCGTAAAATTTAGTTAGTTAATCCAAACTACACACGAGAAAAAATATTAGTTTAATTATCATGGGGATTTAACAACCCAAAGTTTTGGACTGGTTGAGCGATGTTAGGCTCTACCCTCTGGCGCCGGGTCACATCCCGCAACCTAAGGCTCCGAGATTATTATTATTACCATGGGGATATCATAACCCAAAGTTTTTTTATTATTTTTATTAAATATCCGAGGATATACCTATCATTCAGATCGAAAAATTGTTAAGTTCGATGTTGTGAAGTTCACGTTGATATAATTCCTTTTGTTACAGTAAGTTATAACTATAGCCCTCTGTAGAGTATAAGCCTGGCTGTATTGGAAGCAGTGTGTGTGCCTGGCTACGTTTTTGTAAATTGTCTATTTAGGTTACGGTGAATTCTCTGTCTGGCTCTATGTATTCGGACAGAGGCATATATTAATTTTATCAATCGAAAAAGATGTTTCCAGAAAAATTCAATTAATTATACTGCATTACGTTTCTCCGTTTATTTTAAAAGATTCTACAGCACATCATATTTTACACTAACGGGTTTTAACAAAAGGTGGATTCCGTAGCAGAAATAATCACACGATGAAAGCCACAAATCCTATCGATATATCTTACTTTCCACTGGCATTTTTCTTCGTTAGATGAACTTTCTATCAGTATCATCATACCGCAACTGCTTATAATATGGTAAAATCAATAAATACTATTGATTATCATTACTGCATTTATTGAGAGACTAACTATCTTTTTCCCTTACTTGAAGTTTCTTCCTGCTAGATGGACTTTTCACCAGGATTTAGTAAACTATTAATAATACGATAAAATCAACAGTTCCTATCGATAAATCCTGCATTTCTCGGCCGTTGGCTCCTTTTTTTCCCCCAACTTGAAGTTTCACCCTGCCAGATGCACCCGACGGTTGTGAAAAATTACCCTAGAATGGGAGCGGTTGTAGCCAGACAGGGCACCCGCTATCTGATGAACTATCGGTTCCTGGAATCATAGAGAAACTGGAGCGGGAAAGGGAATCTGGAAGTGATGTGTTTTTGCTCCAGTATGCCCGTATGTACGGAAGAATTTATTTCTTAAAAGGTCAATGGGTTTTGCTATTAGGGAAAGTGCGAGGTGTTTTCAAAGAGCTTCGCCCCAACAGTTAGAGGTAACTCCGCAGTTTACTTCCTGGTTCGATACAGGAGGTACTTAATTCAATTTCTGTTTCTTCACGGATTGTGTACGTAACCCCTCAGGCGGCGAAAGCAATGTTTGAATGTACATAAATTATGTGAGGTGCTTCAATACATATTTATTATGTTATAAGTAAGTCCCAAATAAATAAAAAAAATGACTATCATCCATAAAATAAATGGACAAATAACTATCAAATAAGTGGCTGACAAGGCATTTTCTTGATTCATCAACATCTCGTTGGGCTTTTCATAGGCTGTGATTAGGTATCATAACTCTTGAGAAAATAGTTTACTCTACAGCTTAGATGTACCTATGCAGAACTACAATAAGAAGTTCATAAGTTAAAAAATACCTGGCATCTAATCATACATGTATGCAAAAACCTGTATCTTACAGTTAGAAATAATAAGTAGAGATATTTTCCAAAACGTACCACTGAACAAAAACGTACCTAAAAATAGATCCTCTATATATAGCCTGTGTTATTCAAGCAAAAAATAGGTTTCATTATCTAACAACTACTAACAAAGTACGAAAGTCCATTTAACAGATACTACTTCAATAAATGATGGCTCTTTCTGACACATACTACTCAACCATGACATAGGTCCTCTCTAATTAAAACATGGAACTCATCTAAGAAGAGTAAATTTTTACTTAACACCTGGTCATCAAGCTAGAATCAGGTGTTCATTACAGCAGACACTAGTCAAAGAAGAACAGGTCGTCCTCTCACCAAATAAGTGCGGACACATACTGCTCTGGAGCAGGAAAAGATTTTCAATCTTCGTTTTAGCAAACTTTCTTGCGTTCTTCAGTTTGATTTTTTTTTTTTGCATGACGCACCCACAGTCGCCTTTAGAGGCGCTCCTTCGAATGCTCTTTAGGGCAGTGAAGGGTACTGAGGAGGCTGGTACCGAGGAGGCTGGTACCAGGCTAGTGCTGAGCAACTGGGTAATGAGGAGGCTTGTACCGAGGAGGCTGGTACCAGGCTAGTGCTGAGCAACTGGGTACTGAGGAGGCTGGTACCAGGCTAGTGCTGAGCAACTGGGTACTGAGGAGGCTGGAATTGCGGAGGCTGGTGCTGAGGAAGCTGGTATGGAGGAGGCTGGTACTGAAGAGGCTGGTACTGAGGAGGCTGGTACTGAGGAGGCTGGAATTGAGGAGGCTGGTTTTGAGGAGGCAGGTAGTGAGGAGGCTGGTATGAAGGAGGCTGGTACTGAAGAGGCTGTTACTGAGGAGGCTGATACTGAGGAGGCTGGTTTTGAGGAGGCAGGTACTGAGGAGGCTGGTTTTGAGGAGGCAGGTAGTGAGGAGGCTGATTTTGAAGAGGCTGGTACTGAGGAGGCTGGTTTTGAGGAGGCAGGTACTGAGGAGGCTGGTACTGAGAAGGCTGGATTTGAGGAGGCAGGTACTGAGAAGGCTGGTTTTGAGGGGGTAGGTACTGAGGAGGCTGATTTTGAGGGGACAGGTACTGAGGAGGCTGGTTTTGAAGGGGCAGGTACTGAGGAGGCTGGTTTTGAGGGGCAGGTACTGAGGAGGCTGGCTTTGAGGGGGCAGGTACTGAGGAGGCTGGTATTGAGGAGGCAGGTACTGAGGAGGCTGGTACTCAGGAGAGGACGTTAGCACTGAATGGAGGCCAGTATTCACGACACAGCCACACAATTGCCACATATTACTATTCAGAGCCAGTCGCAGGCTACACCAGATGTATCACTGATACCACAGCTCAGGCGAATAAATTACCTCTCTAATTTCGGTCGTAAAATTCATTGCAAATGTCAGAGAGGAAATTTTTGGTTGCCAGCTGGACCGCTGCCGCCCACACGGTTGGGGTGCGAACCATAGCGTTATTCGCTGTCCTACAGGTCACTTAATATATACAGATATATGAATTATGGTCATTTATTTCCTTAAAATAGGCAAATGAACTTAACTAGATGGAACCTATGGATATTTCACAAAACAAAGGCAATGTTCTTCAGTGATATCTCAGATTCGTATCATCCAAATTTTCCCCTGTCTAAACTGAAAGAACTTGGGAAAATTCTACAGAATAAAAGTATTGCTCTTTAATTATTACTAGCGGGACCCGTGGAATTCCACGGTCGAATAAAGACTATACTTTCCAAAATAAACCAACCCAAGCTACACTATTACAATTTACCTCAGTTTAACCTAATGCAGCTCTTATAGGTAACGTAGCCCACCCCGTCTGAGTAAACG